>VXAD01004809.1:642268-880688 GCA_013399195.1 Dicrurus megarhynchus | reverse complement strand
AAAAAAAAAAAAACCCCCAAAAAATTAAAAAAAAAAAAAAAAAAAAAAAAAGAATTGTGGAAAGAGAGGATCTTCAGTTCATAACGGGAAGATGGATTTTTTTTATTAAGAGAATAACAGAAATCTGATACTTTCTGTTCCAGCTCTGTCACAGGCCCTCTTGTGACCCTGACCTGTGGTCTGAATGCATTTCTCTTGAAGTCAACACAAGTTTTATCACTGTCTTTACAAGAATCAGCATGATTTAAGAAATTTCAGCAGTGCTTGTTGACCTCATATCCATCATGGAACAGCACGATGCAGACACACACCACTGAGGCTGTGCTCGTGGCATTCAGCTGGTGCAGCTTGGCCCCTTCCCACGCAGAGATCCCAGCTGGGGATGAAAATAGCATTGCCCAGTGCCATGCTGTGCCCAAGCTAGTAATGTGTCCCTCTCAACCTATCTACACAAGGGACATCCTGACATTATAACAAAGAGACTAAATGAAAGACAGACACTTGACAACTGGACCTGGCAGCTAGCCATTCCACAGGAGTCAGTGCAATAAGCAGTGGTGCAAACTCACACATAATCTGAATCATCATTGCAGAAGTTTATCTCATTTTTCTTTCCTGCTGTAGGAATTGCCAACCCTTTGTTACTGTGAGTGTGGGAACACCAAAATCACCAATATTTTACCTAACTGACTGAATTTAGATTATTACACACTTGACCTGATTGATGTTAGAGCTGAACAGCTTTCTGACCTCGCCGCTGCCTGATTTAGCTTTATTTTAGAAGGGATACCTTCCACACAAAAAAAAAAAAAAAAACACTCTAAGTTGGAGGAAAACATTTTTAATTTAAGTCTTATACAGCCTAGAACATGTTTGGGCCCCGTCTCCATCATTTTCACAATTCACCTTCTCATTGGAGTTCACCAGAAAGGGAAAAGCAGGGTCCCACGGGATGGGCGCCAGACCCAGGTCAAAGAGGCCGCCAAGGCCTGGATCAGCAAAAGCCTGCAGAGGACCCTGCAGAAGCAGAGTGTCATCTACGGGGGTAAATCCGTGATCCAGGACCACAGCTCGGGCGTGGCCTCAGGAGTGGCCTTCACCCCCCTGCAGGGCTTGGAGATCATGAACCCACAGGCAGCTGAGAAGGAAGTGGCCGAGGCCAACCAGAAATATTTCTCCAGCACAACCGAGTTCCTCAAGGTCAAGGGGGACAAAAGTGGGGTCCTCACCCCCCCTGAGCCCCCTGGGGCCTCCAAATCACACCCCAAATTCCCAGGGACCTCCCAAAATCCTCCCCTTCCTTTTCCATTGGAATATGGGTTTTGGGGAAGTTTTTGGTGATCCTCAAGGTCAAGGGGGACAAAAATGGGGTCCCCACCCCCCAACCACACCGGGACCCCCAAACCCTGCCCCGCAACCCCCAAATTCCCCAGGTTTCCTCTCCAACGTCACTTTCCCAAACTTTTCACAAATACTGGAATTTGTGGTTGGAATATCTTGAGGGAGTTTTGGGGGGATTGAGGGGGAGTCAGGGGATCCTGGAGGGATTTTGGATGGATTTTGGGGCGGTCCTGAATAGATTTTGGGAGTCCTGGGAAAAAAAAAAAATTAAAAAATCAGTATGCATCAAAATGACCCTGGAATTTGCAGAAAACCTTTGCCAGAAGATGTACTATGCAGCATAGGGACCTCTGGCTTCAAGTAAGATGTGCAGCAAATCTGAAAAATATATTGCATAATACATTAAATGCAGCTGAATATTCATTAGACAATATCAGTGGGTATTTATCTACTTAATTTATTTTGCTCAAATGACACTCCTGGCTTCAACAGCATTTACATGATTGTATAGTAATAAAGACCTGGGTCATGGAAGCTTTACTGGAAACTAAAGCAGTGAATAAAAATATATCATGTTTATGAATGTTTTCCAGGATTTCATACTTGCTCCTGCTCCAGCCAGAATGCTATTTTCTGTTTTGCAGGCCAAATGCTAGGAAGCCTTTTCCCCAGCTTGTTTTTAATACTTTCTGTATGAGAGTTGTGTAGAGTTCATGACCCTCTTGGCTGGTAGGAAGGGACTGTCCTGTCATAAGTCCTTCATTTCCCACTCTGCCAGAGTGATGTGTGTGAGAGCGTGCTCCACTCCCCTCCTGCCTGGGAACCAGAGCACATGGACCTGGACATCTCTCCAACTTGGCAGAGAACTCCCAGTGTTCCTCCTGCCCCTTTCCTTGCCTCTCAAGAGGGCCTGAGACACTGTCTTCTCACACTTCAGCTGGAAGGGAGGAAAGGGTAGAGCTTCAGCAGCAGATAAAGACACAGGGGACTTAAAACATGGGAAGTGCTGGTTCCAAGGTCTCCCTGACTAATGGGGCTGCCTGGCCCTTTCATGGGAAGGCAGAAAGTCCCATTAGACCAAGGCTGTGACATTGAAATGATAGAAGGCAGGGCCTTCTCCTTGCCTCCATCCTCATGGTGAAAACCCTCCCCTTCATCCCCTCTGCAAACCTGCTCACGACAACCACAGGCACAGTGACACTTGAATCCTGTTAATTACTCAGTTGCTCTCCATGAAAGACATGCCCTTGATGACTGACAGAAAATATGACAAGAAATGGCTTTCTGAGTTAGAAATTCTTCCTGACATCCCCCATACAGCAGCAAGTGCCACAGACTGAACCATTTGTAGCTGTCGCACTGTCTCCTGCCATTATTGCAACATTAAATTTGAATTAGGTAGCTGCAAAAAAGTGATGGGTTTTTGGAAGCATGAAGACAATCTTACACTGCTATACATTTACATGCTTCCTGAGACTCCAGGTAAACACTGAAATGTAACTTGTTTGTTTGTTTCACAACTGCAGTCCTGAAGTGCTTTGTGCCAAATGGCAAAGCTGCTAGGAAATCTTTTCTGAGAAATTTTCAAAAGCTTTCTAAAAGAACACAGCACTTCGCAGTTGTAGAGGGTATATCTAAAAAACAGCAAGAGTATCTGCAAAATGAGGACTTGAAATAAATCTATACTCTTTCAAGAAGATTAATAGAAAAAAAATTTCTTTTTCTGTCCCAGGAAAAACAACTTTTAAAGAGGGCTTTGTCGGTTTGGTTTGGTTGGGTTGGATTTTTTTCCCTAGTTTTTGCATTATTTTGTTAAGGAATCTGGAAATAATATTTTCAACAAAAAATAATTTTAAGTTATGGATTTGATACTGTGATTTGGGACATCTTATATTTCATGAACATATTTTTCTTTCATCAGATACAGACATTTGTCATTATAGAACACTTACCATTTAATTAAAAAATAAGGAAAAATTTGGTTCTGACTGTTTCTAAGCTTAAATTCCCCTCTGGAATTTTGACTGTCATTTGAAAAGAAATACCATACTTCTACTTATGTACAGCCAGAAGAATTTTTAATAAGAAATACTTTCTAAGAATTCAGTAAAAAGACATTTCCAGATAGAAAATCTATCGCAACTTACATTAAAGTATTGTAGCCTGACTTTACAATTCATCTATCAGATTTTTTCAAGAGAAACTCACAGCTAAATAATCTATGGTTCAGAGAATGGAAATCATCTGGCTAGGCAATGGATTAGTGATAGCAGATAATTGATCTGGCTAAGCAATGGGTTGTGGATAACGGTATTCACAATATTCAAAAATAATCCACAACAAAATAAAATGCTGATGTTTTAATGATAGGTCGTTAGCACACAGATCAAAGCTAATCAAATTTATTTTTACAAATTAATTATCTGAAAACATTAGCAGTAAATTATCTGTAGATATTCTGTGATGTTTTTGTAGTGTTTAATGACTACATTTTAGCCAGGGGTTTATTCACAAACTGGTGAACAAGCACTCATTATTTGTGACTGCCCCTGTGAATCACACAGGACAATTTCTGTTCCAGAACTGGGTGACTGGCACTCTGAAAAAAAAGAAGAATCCCATTTTCCTACAATGATATGATTTGCAAAATCTTAGACTATGTTCAGTGAACATTGCAGCACCAAAATAGAAAAGGCTTTTAAAAGATTATCCTGAGAGGACAGTTTTGTACAGATATTTCTGTAACAAGTTATTTAGTTTTCCTGATAGTCCTGCATTCATATATATTCATGAATAAAATCTCACACCCCAAAGTTGTGCAGGCACATAAATAAGATGCTGAAGGGCAGTAAGCTTTATTGACAAGAATATTTACAAATATTATTTGGCTACAGTTGCCCCCAGCTGAGCCTTACACACCTCCTGAGCTACCACACACACACCAAGGAAGTGCATCAAAACCATTTCAGAGGCAATTACAGCAGGAAGGAGAAGTGAGGAGAAAGGTGTGCACTATATACACAGAGGGAAAAAAAAAAAACCAAAAAAACCAAAAACCACTGCAAAACCACTTCAAGATGACTTTCATACTCTCTAGAAAGAAAATTCTCTCTCCAGACTGCAAGTTCAACATTTTGATGTTCCAAGGTGGTGGAAACTTAGGCCTGTGGGGAAATTCCTGGCACAAGCTTCCCGTGGCAGGGAATTGTTTTTCTGACAAGAAGCAAGAAGTGATGAAGGATGTTCTTAAGCCATGAATTAGTTTTGGTTACCTCACTACTATCAGATACTTAAACTAAAATAAAATGCTCCCAAGGTCTAAGAAAAAGGAAGAGGCAAAGATTTCCTGTAATAAAACTAGATATAGGAATTACATATGTGTTTAACTCATGTTTACCATATGATTTCATATGCCTAAACTAGCATCCACTTGTGCAAACCCGTGGAATCACAGAATCATTAAGGCTAGAAAAGATATTTAAGGTTATTGAGTCCACCATTAGCCTGGCACTGTCAAGTCCACCTCTAAGCACCACCATAGTACTAATGATACCATGATGATTTTTTGCCTTTTCTTTTATATTCATTTATACACCTTTTTATAGCTTTTTGTATTCTCAGTGTTTTTTAGCCCACATTCTTAGACTTATTTTGTTAAGCTAGGAGACTAAACATCTTGGAAGCCTTGTAGTTAGGGATCAGTGTGCCCCAGACCCCAAGGTCCTCTCCAGAACACATTTTGTAAACTAAGATAGAACCATTCAGGGGAAGGTTCCTTAGGGAGGGGGGCTCACTCGAGCCTCTCATTGGGGAATCTTTGATAGAAATGCTAATTAGTAAGACCTGTAATGTTATACCTGATCTATCAGGTGTGTGCATTGCGGTGTGCATTTTGGCGTCTTCCACCTGGACGTGGTGCACCTTGGGATGCTTAAAATAAATATAGAGATAAAACCCCTTTTTCCCTTCTAACCATGTTTGATTCTTGATTTTAAGACCAGGAAAAGGCATCTCTAACATGTAAAAAATACAATCTCTCTACACAGCTGAAGAAAACCGCTATTCTAAGTCTCAAGATCTTTGCAGAAGTTGCAGCTGCATTTCAAAAATCCTTGTCTCCAGATCCATTTCTCCAAACTATTCAAACTTTATCTGAACCTATGTGAAAAGATGGCAAGAGATTAACTAGGATTCCAGCAATATATGGATGACTTCAAGGAATATCTCCTTTAAATCAATAACTAGCATGATTTCCCAGCATTCATGACTGCACAAAGCCAGCAGATGTTTGGGCCATGGAGAAGACAAGAGAGAATGGAAATCCTCAAAGAATTTCCTTCCGTTATGACTCTAGGATCACTGGATCATCACAGGGTAATGGAAAAATTCAGCCTGGAAGGGACTGCAGGGTGTGTCTAGCCCAGGTCAAAGCTGGATACACTGGTCTATGCAGACCATAAACCAGCTCACAGCTGGGACTATTTTGAGACCCTTATGTACTACTGTCCCTAAGAAATTGCCTGGTAGATTGTACCCCATCCTATCAGACTCTGACCCTATCAGTCTGAACATGGTGACCCATGACTTTGTGGACACCAGAACAGGTCAGATACATCAGAGGATTTCAGTGAGTGCCAAAGGCAATACTGTACTTCCTTCAAAACTCACCACAGGTCTATCGCCCTGCATTCTCTTTGTTTAATGCAGAAGACAGAGAGTAGCTACCCCAAGCCTTCCTTATTCTCCATGCCTAGGGTTTTGTATAAAGGCAATTTTGTACTGCAGTGCTGAGACTATTTATAAATGAAGGGAGGTAGCACAGTTAGGTGCCAGTAGTTCTGCACCTAGATTAGACAAATTATTGTCTTCTGAGACAAAACCAAGACACTTCCCCTCACAGAATTCTTTATGCAAGTAATCATATCCAGTGATGCATACTCAAGCAAAAAACAGGACAAAGAAAGTGAAAGCAAAATGAAACCACAAAACTGTACACTGATCATCCTGTGTCACTTGCTGACAGAAGAATAAATAAAAAACTGGAAAATGTCATTAATTCAGCTTGCAGTATTGAAGAGGAGTTCATATAAACAAAGAACACGGCAACATGTATAACACCACACCATCATTTTTACATTTTATTTGAAGAACAAAATCGTACCTGACAATTCATACTTGGCCTGCTGTCACTCTTTTCCTGCACCCTCAATGTCTTCTGAATTACGGACTGCATTTCTCAACAGAAAATTGTATTTCTCTTTCTCCCTTGGAAATCCTGTCACTGCTTTAAAACTGAGAACTAGTGGAAAATATCAGCACGCTCACTTAGAAAAGGCTGATGGTCTTCCATCTCAGGTGACAACACCAAATTAGTCATTCATGGATTTCAAACAACATAAGCAATTACGCTTTTGTTTTCTAATTAGGTATATTTTCTGCTGCTTCCTCTACTCCCTGTAAGAAACTCATATTTTTCTCTAGTGAACCAAATATTATCTGGCTGTCTCTGACATTTTTGTCCTTTTTGGAGAGACTTTCCCACCTGATAAAAACTTCGCATAAAATTGAAGGGGGAGTTTATAGATAGCATCTGCAATATGTAAGCCCCAAAAATACAGTGTGGAAATAGGGAGCAGGAAGACAGAAACACAAGGATAAAAGGGGTGGGGGTTTTTTTCTGTTTTCTGTAAACATACAACAACTCTGTCAGGGCCCCCCAACAACTCACAGAGGACCCCATAGACCTCATCTACAAAGGATCTCTGTCTTACATTTCTTATGTAGGGGGGGAATGATCTGTCAGATTATGCATACCCTCAAATTCTGGACAGAGTTGATCAGGGTCATAAACGAGAAAAATAACACTAACTTGCAGAACTAGCTTATGATTTAGGACAAGGGGAATGATTTTTTTTCTCCATTGCAAACTTGACTGTACGATCTTCAGTAAGTTGCCTCACCTTCCTGTGCTTCCATTTCTCATCTGTAAAGTTGGGACAATAGCATTTTCCAGGTATACTGTGAGGAAAAAATACATTAAAGACCAGGAGATTGCCCTGGTAGTACAGTGGTAGGAACATAAAGGAGCCAAAATAGAGTTTTGCTATTGAAGGTTGTCATTAAAATACTGAGTAGTGCCCCTTATTAGAGCTGGCTGGAACACTTCCCATCAAATACATGCCGATTTCATCATTCGGCTTTCATCAGAGCCAAAAGCTTTTTAGAAAATCTCAGTTTTGACAATGTTTTTGAAGGAACAGTTTCTTTGATGCGGGCTGGACACCTCAGTTATTTCCAGAGACAGGGGTCATGCTTTTCAAAGCATCTAAGAGGTTTATCTTTGACCCTATGAAGAAGAAAAGGTTGAAACCTAAAAGGCTACTATGCTACACAGTCACCATTGTCCAGCCGGTCCTGCCACTCCTGACTCAGAACACACTGGGGAGAAGAACTCCTGTGCAAAGCAAAGAAACTGCCTCTTCCAAAAAGGCCATGGAAATGAAACTGTTGGGCAGGGTTTTCAGCAACTGCAGCTAATCCATTCAGAGTCAGCCAAAGTGCTTGGTCTGACCTACCAACTTTGGCATAACTATGAGCTGCAGCCTGATTATTTAAACCGTGATTATTTAAACATGCATTTGCAGGCCCATGCAGTTGTCTTCCACCTGCATTTTTCAATTTTTTTTCCCTCAATTCCACATGAAGGATATACAATTCCACTTACACAATATTTGGGCAGTTTGACGCAGGGGAAGTTCTGCAACACTTTTTATTTTCAGTTCCTGTATGCACACTTTGAAGAAGTGTCCCTCACTCCCAGCAGTTCAACAATTCAAGCAATGCCACTGCCTCCTCAATTTTTTTTTCTTTTTTTTTTTTTTTTTAGCAGTAATTTAGTGTAACCTGATTTAAAGCATGCATATACTGGTACCAGCTGCATTAGGGAGCATATGGATGGATGTGATGGTTTCATTGTCTGGCTTAATGTATAACAGGCATTACTGTAGAATTAAAAAAAAATAATTAAAAATAATTATTAAAAAATCTTCAGAAAAACATCTTATGATCTTCCTACCCCCTACAAATGCCTTCAGGTTTCTGTCTAGCTGCCTCCTGCTTGGACTGAGAGAGGCGAAAACCCCTCTGTGCAGGAGCGGGGGAAGGAGCTCGAGTGCGGGACCGAAGGGTTCAGGCTCCACCTAGTGGGAGCAGCCTCCCTTCCCTTGCAAAAACCGCTCCCGGGTGGGCAGACTGTGCTCCCACACACGGCTGAGGGCTGGCAATCGCCCCCAGAAAGGACAGCTGGAAGGACAGAGCCCTGTTTAGAAGCGGTGTTCCTCCGGGGCAGACCCGATGGCGCAGCCCCTGCACTCAGCATCCCGATGATGCTCAGCACCCTGTGCTTTTCCTGCATCCTGCCTGATGAGCCGCTCCCTCACCATGTTGGGCCAGTGGGCTGGAGGTAAAGGGCACAGTGTGAGCCAAACTTTACTGGGCTCTGCACATCCCCCAAAGGACCAAAAATTACTCTCTACTTCCAAAGCATTTCAGGGCAGAGTGGTGCTTCATAAGCAAACATGGACTTTCCCTCCAATGTTTAATCTCTGTCTCCTTTCTCCCTGAGGCAGCAACTCAAAGAAAATGACCCTCAAAGGGTATGATTTTTTGCTTCGCACAAAGCTTGTTATCCTGGGGCTGCTTTTTCTGTTTCCTCTCTTCTACTCTCTTTCTCCCCTCCCCTCTCCAGAACAAAAAAGATCACACATCTCATCAGGATCTGTCTTCACAGGAGATTCTTTTTTTTCCTTCTTTTGACAACTTTCTTTTCATAAGGAGAAAAAGTATATTTCTTTTTTTTCAATATAATTGTATTCTGCTTTGAGTACTTTGATATAGTAACGACTGTCATGAAGTAGATATGCTGCTTGCTGTTTTATGAAAAAGACATTTAATCTGAAGTACTAATCATTTAGTCTCATGACTTTTCCCATCTGTTACAAGCTTCCTATTTTTGGTGGGAGGGGGTTAATTCTGGACATTTATTTTGTGGGCAAAGTTACAGATTAATTATCTCTAGTGGAAAAAATCTGTGCCTAGAATGTTAAAAATACCCCTTCCTGAATTCATTTTTCTTTTTAAGGCATTTTAAAGTCCTTCATTTTTGCCTCCATAGAAAGTAATTTTTTGTAATTATGATCTAAGGATAGAAGAGAGTCAAAGATTCAGGAAGATCTAACATCTTTTATTAGACTGCAATGGATAGAAAGAAGAGCCAAGGCTTCACACATACACACCTAACACCTGAAGGATGCCCTGCAAACCCCAGAGTTAGTCTTTTTTTTCAGTGAAAATAATATGGATATTCTTTAACTCCCATTGTGTCTCCTCAAACAACTGACAGCATCGCAAGGAGTGCCATCACAGATTTTGTGTCTTTCCAGCTAACAGTAAACAGGAATAAGAAATCAAAATCTGAACACTGCAGATCTGTTTTCCATAGACCATTAGGTTAGACTCCATTTTTAAAAATTTAATTATTCAGTGAAATTTAAATAAAGCAGGTTTCATACCCGCATCCTGACAAAATTAAAGTTTGTCTGATGTTGCAGAGGTCTAACAGTTCAGCCAAGTATGTCAATATCTTCTCTGCTATCTCCCTGCCCTGGTTGCATCACTTACCTGTGCAAGTGCATTTGGGCCCTACTCTGACTCTCTCGCAACCAGAAATAAATTCCCTCAGGTTTCAGCTGAATAAAGGTTTATGTACAAATCCAGCAGGAGGGATCTAAAAAGTCAGGCAGCTCTAGGAGATGTTTGGGCTTGCATACAAGGCTGTGCTATAGATGCTTGGACACAAACAGCTTTTTGCCTGCATGGACCCAGCACAGGAGAGATGCTCTGACCCTGCAGAAGAGGGGCACAGGACCAGGCAACCCAATTGCTGGCATGCAGGCATGTATGAACCATCAGCAGTGGCACTGTGTGCTGCTAAAAGTCTCACAAAGCACTCCAACAGGTTTGCTATTTTCTCTCCCTGTCTTTGCAAGATTTGAGTTATGCTTTCCATGTTGTTTTGTTAGTGGCATTTGGTGATGTTCTTACTACTGTGTTTGCTGCTGCTTGACTATTTGCATGCTGTGCCTGCTTTTGCTAAGTAATGGAGAGCTCCTTGCTCCTATAAAACCTGCTGCCTTAAGCAGCCTGTCTTTCATCCCCTCCATGCTTAAACAAAAAAAGCTTGAGCTGCTGGTCTAAGGATTTTGAGAGCTTTCAGGCTTCATTTTCTCTCTACTCTGCTATTGTATCCCACCACACTTCTCTTCTGCCAAAGAGGAGAAGGATCAGGGCCCATTGTAAGCTAGGAGAAAATAAAATTTCCAAAGCAAGTTGCACCTCTGCAGGGTAAAGGGGACTAGAAGTATGAATTTTGCATGGGAGAGAAAGCCAGCAGTATAAGGTGGAATTGTACCCATCAAATGAAAGCTTTGCTCAGGGAGCTAGTAGGTCTTGTGAGAGACAGCTTGCCCAGGAATTGGAAAATCCACCTTTCCTTCTATACTAGCTCACAGAATTTGAAGAAAGCAGTGAGAAAGAGAAGCTGCCCACAAGAGATGGAATTTCTCTGTCCTGAAGGGGGATAATGAGTTTGTTTCATGGGTTCATCACAAGTTGTCTCTGTCACTCCTTCTTCCTCAGGGCAAGGACTCCTCTCATTCTTCCCCTTCTTCAATATGGGGACCCTCCCACAGGAGACAGTCCTCCATAAACTACCCGGGTAGCCCCCCCAGTACCAAAACCTTGCCAAGGAAGCACAAGACAAGTAAATATAATAATGTTCTCTTTCAGATATTATGTTTATTTATGTTTTGAAAATTTTGCAGACTTTCTGTGCTATTTTTATTTATTTTTCTAAAGGCCATTTCTCATTAAAAGAATAGGTGGAAAAAATGTCATCAGCTATTTTAAATACATAAAGTTCCACACCTGCATAAATGTCTGGAAGACCTAAGGAACAGCCCTTGGGTGGTTTTGTTCTGTGTGCTGGTTTGAATCTCCTAATAAAACAAATTTTCAATAAATATAAAGGTAGATGCAGAACATTATTACTGAACCTGTGCATACAGATGTTACAGCTGAGGTATATTAAACAGGCTACACCACCTGATGAATGGCTTATGCACGTCCAGGCAGGAACCAGGTGAGTTAATGAAAAACTGCTATAATTAGGTGACCTTTTTCATGGTGCATGACATATTGAAATTATGTTTGAATAGGTGAAGTTAAAAAAAGGTATTTCTGTCAATTCCTAAAATATACATTCTCTTAATATATGGCACTCCATATTGAAAGAAGCAAAGCTATTTCACAAAGACAGTTCATCCAATGTTGTCGGTGGATACTTCTGATTTTTAAGGCCATTGCCACCTACATAAAAAATTCTGAAATTTTTTAAACTATTTCTTTATAAATCAGTGAGAACCTTAAAAGATTAGGGATTTTTTTCCTTATTTTTATCCAATTACTATTGGTCTTCATATGGATAAAAACCAAGTCAGTAACATGTGGGAAGTGCAAGAGGACTGAGTTCACCCAGGTTCCCTGCCTCCAGTCCCCTAAGCCTTCTTTCCTCCTTCTCCTCACACTGACCCTGCTTCTGGTTTTCTGGTGTCCCATACAAATTTTCTGAAGATTTATTCCCAAGGCACCAATCTTTTAAACGGTATGGGCTCACGAAATGTCCATATGAAAATACAGGTAGTTCTCCCTGGTTCCCAGTATCAGAGGCTGCAGGCTCCTCTATGAAACATTCTGCAGCAGAATAGAAGTTTCCATTACATCATGCATGGAACGACTTTAATATTGATCTAACGTTTTATACAAGGAAATAGTGTAATACTGCCTTATAAATGCTAAATGTCAGCATTTTTAAGGAATGTGAGAACAGCTGTACCTGGTCAGAGACAAGGTCAGACTAATTTAGCATTCTGTCTCCAAGAGTACCCAATTCCCTAAGTGCTTTGTAAAAAGTGTAAAAGGAGGGCAAGCATAGAGGGATGCTCACCTAGGTTACTCTCCCAGCCTCCAGTAATCTGCAACTCAGGAGCTTTTGGCATCAGGCTTAATGAAAAATACCAGGAAAGCAATAACATGTCAAAGTAAAGCATGCACAAGCCTAGTTGCTTTATATATTCACGTATATAAATTGAAAGCACATATAAGTATCTCAGTCTAAGACCCTTCAAGCAGAAATTTATTTCAAACTTTTTTGTTAGTCTTGCTAACAGATAAACTTCCTACTAGCCAGCCCAAAGAAGATACCCCTCTTCATCTTCCTCATCAGTCCTCATCACCAATAAAATTAAACTTTGAGTGGCCCAGGATAAGTGGTTAAACAGCAAGGAGAAACAACATAAAATAAAGCTTTGCTGGTAATATTCTGTGACTTTAGACTTAAAGCACCTGTGTGTCAGAAGGGGCCAGTGTACCCATCAGATCTTGTGCCAAAATTGTTAAATATTACTGCTCAAGGTTAGGCATCTAGGGCTAGGTGCATAAAAGAATTGGTGCACTATAACAGCCATTGGTACTTTGCCATCAGAAGCCTCAGCCATAAGGCTGGGCAATTCTATACAATTCATGGCAGGAGAGACAACCAGTCAGGAATCAGCTTTATAGGAAAAAGAAGGAATTTAAACCTTTATGCTCTAAATTGTCATCCTTAAAACCCTCACCCAGCTGCAACCTAAATCTGGATATACCTAGAATCTATTCCTAACTTCATTTTTTACCTTAGTGTACTCCAGGTCCCCGGAGTAGTTCTGGATTTGTGTGTTGTGTATTGCCAAGTATGCCTGGTTTTGATACTCGTGGTTGTCTGGAGACTTCTGAATAAGCACCTATAACATGAAGAAAAAAAGGCATCTTCCTTTGAGAGCTCTTATAAACAGTGAGTTTGGAGGTGGTCTCACAGTACCTCTGGAAACTGTAGCTTCTTGTAGATCAGGCTCCATAAGGAAAGTACTCATCTGGACAGGACCTCTGATCCAGCCACTGCCCTGAACATGTTTCTCAGGGGACTGTATCTGCAGGCAAGGGCCTTTTTCTAAAAATATTGGAAATGCTTCTGTCAGGAAGCAGCTGTGCCTCTTTCCTCAGGCCTGGACCCCATGGACCCTCTCTCAGAAGCAGTCACTAAAGTATTTCATTAAAATCTCAGTCAGAGACGGTCATTTCTTTTCACCCAAAAGCCTGGCAGGACACCCTTGAGGAGAGGTGGCAGGTTTCAGTTCTTTGTCCCTTCTCACACTGAATGGATTTGAATTTATGTATAACATTCCCATATCAGTGACCCAGGTACCAAGCAAAAATATATTTTGGAAAAAAATTTCCCTCCTTTGAAGTGTTCAACTTTGTATAAAGCACTTCAATGGCTATTGAAGCCCAGTTTGCTACCACCTCTGGCATTAGTTATTTCATGATTTCAAGGATGTCCTTTGGTAGCAGTGGCAGTCTGTGTAGGCTAAAGTCTGTTTACAACCATTTACAGGTAAAGAAGTCAGTCCTCCCTTTGTGTGTCTTTTCCATTCATTGCATATACTTTTGTTCCTTTGCTTAGCTCTGAAACAGAAAAAGCACACTGGGAAAAGTGTGATTGAGGTTTGCTTAAGTGTTCGGATTGTTTCTTCCATTCTGTAAGCACGACTTCAAAAGAGGAAATATTTCCACTCCAGGATTTGCATGGAACAATATCAACAGCAGCAAGAAAAGATAACTCTTCAGTACAAGCCTAGCTTATTCTTTTACTAATTTGTTTCTTGATACAAGTAAATCCCTGAAAGGGATCTTCTTTCTTCTGTTCCATGGCTTATGATTTATAAGAGATTGAGAAATGTGTCTCCTTTTAGCGTTGCAAGATCTTTTGAAATCCATAGACAAGTATTACTATGGTAGCATGACATATTATTAATATGCCACAGATCAGGCTGAAGTGCATGAACATATTTTTAGGTAAAAGATGGAACAGGAAGAAAATCAGACAATAAGCTTGAATTGAGATGCCAATATTATTATTAAGTATTATTATAAAATAAAACACTATTTGCCTATAAATATAAACAAAAATACTAAATGTATTGTCATGAAGCAAAAGTATTTATTGCTAGCAGCAAAAATATAAATAGTTCTTGATGTAAAATAATTATCTGTTACATTTGAAAACACACTTTCCCCAAAGAGGGAATTTTACAAATGTCAACCCCAAAGCCAAACTCTGTTTGTATTATTATTCTAATGCACGTTTCTGTTCTGTTTTGTTTCTTTCTTTTTCTTTTCCTTTTTTCCTTTTTTCCTTTTTTCCTTTTTTCCTTTTTTTGATAATTCCTTACCTGATCACTCTTCTTCCCATTTGTGCTTTGTCTTCACAGCCATTTCTTGTCCTTCCATTACTCCTTGTAAGAGTGCCTGGTCTCCTTGCATTTTCTTCAGTTTTGCCTTTTTGTTCTTACATAATGTCACTTTCAGACATGGAAGACTTAGCTCTTCAATTTCTCCTCAAACACTGGACAAAACTTAAAAACACTGTCTCTAAGCTACCACCAATATCACAGAAGTAGAAAGCAGAGATTTGGAGGTGAAGACACTTTAGGATAAGCTTTTGATCTACTGATTCAGGCATGACACAAGGAATGGGACAGCTTCTGTCCTTCTGTCCTTCCCCCACTCCCCACATCACCATCACTGGTGATGATTTCTCTCTCATTTCTTTTAAGACAGTCCTGAATGGATTTTCAGTGCTTAATTTTCAAGTTCCTGCTTCCTTAAATAGCAGGTAGGATGTTATTTAGGGAGTTCATCAGGCACGTTGAGGGGTCGGACTGGACGACCTCTAAAGGCCTCCTCCAACCCAAACTATTTTATGATTCTGTGATTCTAAATGAGGCACTTTCAGCAAGAGGGATCTAGTCTATGTACTGGTTGAACTCCACATGCCACAGTATTCATGGCCAGCAGAATGCCATGATTATAAAATAACAGTTAGTATTTGCCAACTTTAGATATTTAGATCCAGATTGTAGCAAGGAACCTTTTGCCCGTCTAGCATTTAGCACATAGCTAACAGTGTTATCTGATACATATGTTATCTTACTGTTAGGTAACACATACCTAAGGGTATATATTCCTGCTGTATTTCTTTCAAGATAATAGTTTTTAAATACATCTTGAAGTGGTGATACCAATACTGCTACTAACTTCTCTAAAAGGTATCACAGACAGTCTGTCAATTTTCAGGTCAGCCATAGAGGCAGCACGTGCCATTCAGCATCCTAGGTTTTCATGAAAGGATGCAGCAAAAAGCCTGCTCTGACTTCTGTGTGCACACACAGAGATGCACAAACTCACGAGTTTTATCAGCGTTATCTGGATTCATTCCCTTAAGAGGCCCCATAACTTACACATATTGCAGCGCCACACACCACAATACATCATAAATCTGTTTATGGATCCTCTCTTTTTGTTTAGGGCACTTACATGGAAGACACAGACTCTAGATCAATTCTTTCTTTCAGTTAAATTAATCTCTCCCTAATTTAAGAATCCTTAAATTGACATTGTTTTCCTCTGTTTAATAATTAAGGGAAAAACAGTGTAATTACTTGGTCACAAGACCTGGAATTAACTAGTCACATTTGTTATGAAAATAAAGGGAACAGGTTTACCACAATAGACAAGAGACTCACACAAAGGTGGGGTTGATATTCATGTAGTAAATTGCAGATCCATGTGATAAATTACATTTATCATGCACCTTTGACTGACTCACCTGTGTTCTGCCTACTAATCAATCTCTGTCAAGATTCATTCCAGCACTCTTAACCTCTGAGCAGTTTTCAAGTGTCTGCTATTTTTTAACATTCTGTCACCAAAAAAAAAAAAAAAAAAGTTTTTTTTGTTCACCAAAAAATGCTCAAATTCCTCTGCAAATAAGATTGCAATAAGGAGGAAGTTGTGCAATACTCAGTTCCAAAGCAAAGAGATGTTTGAGGTTCTCCTTATTCTCAAGAATGCAGAAGAAGCATGTTCCTTTCAAGGGAAAATGACTGGTAAAAAGGTTTTTGCATCTTAACTAGCAAATGTTTCTAGCTTAGATATGCTGGTGTATACTAGACCTCAAGAGTGGAACACAGTGGTTTACAGACAAGTTCCTTAAGATCATTTAGAGGTTCAGAACAGTATCAGTAATCTTTCTGAGGCCTGTGTAGTTGCCTCATAATAGCAAGTTAATTTAGCTTTAATATAGAAGGAAGTGCAATAACAGTATCAGTTACAATAATCATAAAACCTCCTGAACCATTGCTGAAATATTTTTTATGTTAAATTTGTAACATAGCTTAACTTCATTTGTGTTATAAAGTTTTTATTGGCACTCATTTGGGATGATCTCTGATAAACTCTGGGATGCACCATAACTCATACATACTGTACCTGAGTCCAGACTCACACCACTTGGCTAAAAACACCTTGCTTTTATTCAGAAATTGGGGAACTGCAAATACTTTCTCCAGCTAAGAATCTACCTCCAAAATATTTAAATATCTCCACTTTTTTTACTTTGCTTTTTTTTCTTTTACTTTATTCTCTAAAAATATTTTCATGTGTATTCAATTGAGAAAGAGATAAAAGGTACACATATTAATGAAAGTATTCAGACTTTGTACTATCTATCTAAGTGCACACTTCCAAAAGGGACTTTGATGAATGGACTGCCAACTGGTTTTATTCTTATATGTTTTAGCAAAATCACAGTCTAGCAGAGTTTGCATTATTTATTAAATTAGTTTGGTGATGAATCTCTAATTTCACAGTCATTTACAATTGTGCACATATTTGCTTATTTATTCACAGACATGGACAAATACACACACTTCTTCACAGCACCCAAATACAAGCATCCAGTGTAGAAAATTTTAAACTTAATGACATAATTTTGGCACTGTTACAACCAGCTATACACAGAGTTTTCCAATTGGGAAAATTTCAATTATAAGTCACTGACACTTGAGCTGCCCATATTACAGCACATGTTTTTTTGAGAGCAAAATTACCTAGACTGTAGATTAGGGTTCAAATTGCAGTAAAAAATAATTAATCTTAAATTAATCAAAAATCAAATTTAAATTATCCAATGGACAGTTTTAGCAAGAGTAATCATGTGAAAAAACCATTCCCAAGAAATATTTTGCTTCACAGAATGCTCAGTTCACTAAGAGTGTTCAGATATTTATGTTGGCTGGTTAAGTGTATCAAGTAATATTATGTTGCTTTTGGACTGCATGATATTTTTTTTAGTTAATCAGCAGACTACATAAAGGAACTCAAAAATGCAGAATCCAGAACAAAATCCAACACCAGCTTCAAAAAGATATTTGATTATTAGACAGTAAATTTGCTTATCTGGAGTTTTTCACACTAGTCCTTCTCATTTGATGAATATTTGCAGAAAGCAAACTCAAGCGTTATATCAACATGCTTGAAGTAAATTTATTTTAAAATATGAATGAAGATATGTAATGTTTGCCTAGAGCTAAAAGAAATAGAGTTATGAACACATCATAAATACTATGCAAAGCTTTGAATTCCATTGCTGAGACACATTATCAAAGGTCGTGCTATCAAGCAAGACATAAAACACAACTGTAAGATCATCTCTTATCTAAAAGTTCAGAACTCAGTTAAAAATTATAAATTTTGAAGAGATTCCCACACAAGCATAAGCATATTTTGGAGATTATTTGAATGTCATCAAATACAATGATGAAGCAAAATTATTTTTCTGCATTTTTCTACATTTATAGGTTTTCCTTCTTCTAATAAAATTCATGTTGCAAAACATGTAATATGATCTTCCATGTATACTTCCAAAGATGGATATGCTATGTAGTTATACACATGACTAGGATGTTTTTCTTCAAAACATTGTTAGTAAACAAGGATTCTGTCCCATACATATACTGCACACATATAAACCAATACACTTGTGCCCTCAGGAAAGAGGAAACATTTATTTCTTTTCTTTTTAAGGAGCTTCCAATTTTGGATTTTTTTTTTTTTAATGGGCGATTCTAGCATTTTCTTTTGAAATAAAGAAAACAGGAAAATATTGTGAAAAACAATAATCACTATTTTAAGACTTTTTTAAGGCTCAACCAGTGCATAACACTTGAGAGCAAAGGGAAAAACTGCTAGTCTCTCTCAAATATTATCTGAATACATGGTTATCATTCTGTTTAACTGCAGAACATCAGTTTCTCCCACATATATTGGAAGCATCATCAAAATGTATCTTGGTTAAAATTCTCAAGATCAGAGTGGACAGAACCACATCCTTCAGGGTGTTTTTTGTCAGGAAAGACACATAAAATGTTGGGATCTTTTTCTAAGCAAGGCACTTTCACCCTTTGTGAGTGGCAGACCTGTGAGAAGGGAAACTGTTAGATTGTTCTTTAACTGTAGCAAAGGTTCAATTTAGCTGTTTTCTTATTGCCAAGAGAGAAACCTAAGTATATCAGCTTTCATGTTTTGTAGGAAATGAAAAAGTATAGAACTGGATTACTTTCTTTTTTTTTTCAGGTCTGGGGTCAACCATGAACAGCTTTTGGGTCAATCTCCCTGCATTACACTCTCTGTACATCCAGAGTTTTCCCTCCATCTATGTGAGGCTGGCTGCCGGTGGTACTACTCTGCACTGCCTTCTTAAAGGTTGACGAGGTGATGCATCAAATTGGCAGGCTTTTGTAGTGCTGGCAAACCACAGACATAAGATAGGCAAAAAATCTCAGTCCCAACTGGCGTGTGCAGTGTTAACACCAGGAGTAATTTGTTTTCAGCATTTTTTGCATTGATAAGAGTCAAGAGATAAAAAGAGGTATGTTTAGTTGAGTGGAAGATAACAAACACGCAGTGCCACATTCCCTCTGTGTGCTCTTTGTTATCAGCAGGACTAGCGGCATTATGTACTGTACAATGAAAGATAACCATAGAGTGAGAGATAGCTGGCTTTGTAGCTCTATTGATTAAACAGGACAGCAGGCTAATCAGAAAAAATGCTACAGGGATGGGAGTCAAGCCACTTGGAAAGTGTGAAAGATGATGGCTACACTTGAAATGTTAATTTTTTAATAAGATTGTATGGAAGAAAACTGTTCCCTGAATTATTTGTTTTTATTTAAAAAAACCCCAAACCTATGCACAGAGGGGTATCACTCCACTGCCAATTTGCAAAGATAATAACACTACATGTATCTGAGACAGCCACAAGACAAGAAACAATACAGGTTTGAAGCCTTCCTAAATAAAATTCACTGGTCTAGAGTTTTGCTACATATCAGTATTTACATGGGGATAACCTGTCTAGCAAATAGGTATACCAACTACCTAAAGACTTTAGGGGAGGTTTTTGCATATCAGAATACTTAAAGACTTCAGAAACCAGTCATATCAAAAAAAAAAACAAACGAAACCCCCCAACCACCCAAAAAAAAAAAAAATCCTAAAACCTTAAAACCTCATTAAGGCCTTTGTGACTATTTTGTGACTTTTTATTTGTTTATTGCTTTGCTCAGCTCTAAGCATTTAGACTAATATTTTTCACTATGTCAAGATGAATTTGCTTGTAGGTAACATATTTGTATAATTTGTCTTCCAAGCTCTTGCTCCGTCTGGGGCTAGGAAGGGACAGATCCAGACTGGAATACGATGGATGTGCTAGGTGTATGGCCGCAGAAATTCAGGCCAGCTCTGCAGGAGCAGCCTAGAATTATGAAGATTCAGAGGTAATGTAAAGTCATTATTTTCCCTCTTGACTTTTGGCTTTGAGGTCTGTGCCACATCTCCTAGAGGCACAATACAGAGTCTCACCTGACGTGCTCTGCATTGGAGTGCAGGATTTCACCGGAAAAGCCTCTTTCCATGCTACTAATATCTCTGTTCTAATTTTATCAGATTGCTCATGTTCCTTCGGGGCTTTATTCACAATCCCCTCTGGAGGGGTGTAATCTACTGTATCTCTGATCCATCTCTCCCTGCTAGGAGCTTCCTCTGCTACCTGCTGTCTTGCAACATAGCAATTTACTACTGACAATGTTACTGCCGGTAGTTGCAAATGATGACTCAGTACAGCAATTTCGGCTCTTTCTTGCCATTATATGTTGCCAAGGATTCATAGGCACTTCTTCCAGACTTCATATTTGCCCCAGAAACATGGGGAGGAGGAAGGTCACAGAAGGCACAGCACTTGCACTTCTGCATTGGTGAATGTGTCAGTCCCAGCTCTCTGGGATGACATATTTCAGATGCATATTGGAAGTTAAATACATTGCTTTAACCTTTCGTTATCCTTTCCCATACAGAATGATGCCATTTAGAAGCAACTGATAGAACAATTTATACTACGCCTTTGACAAATTGAATTTAATAAACAGTAACAGCTTAGTACAGTTTTAACAAATGTGCTCATTCCTCCACAAGTTCACTCCTCCACTCCTGCCTTTGCCAGGCTCGTGGAGCCTACAGCAGCCCCTTAGCAATATTCAGCATTTAGACTGCGACTTGTCCTTTGTCTTTGAGGAAAAAAAATACTCCCAGGCAGATCCTGGGCTTACCCTGAACTAGGAAGTGAGTAGTGATAAAGTAAAGGTCATATAGATGATTTGCAGCTTGATCCTGCAGCCACTTAAGTCAGTGCCTAACCCTTGCTCCTTTAAGAGGAGGAAGGATTGAGCCCAAAGCTTTATTATGCAGTTGAAGGTATAGTGCTGTGCGCGTTTTCTGTTTCTTTACATAAAAGCAACCTCAAGACCTTTGTTCAAAATTCTTCTAATTTGGTAGAGCAAGTAATATGAAGAAGATTTTAGCTGAGGCTTGGATCTTTCAGTAAATTATTAGAGATCAGTTTGATTGTCATGCATTTTAAAGTGAAAATATCAAAAGCTGTTTTTTTATCCAATTATCCACTCCTGACAATTCAATATTTAATTAATACGTTAGCCACTTCATCTGCTTTTTCAGAACTCACTGATTCAAAAATATTTTTTAAACTATTTACCAAAGAAGCCTGATAATACAGGCTGATTCATTAAGATACTAGCAACACCTGTGTTTAAATAATTTGGTGTTCAAATAGATTTTGTTCCATGAGAAGCAACCCCATGACTCGATCACAGTGTGCCTTAGTCCCACTAACCAGTCAGTGCCCACTGAACCTGCTCCCCATGAACAGAGGGGGGTGTGGTGAAAGAGACTTCATTTGCAAAATGAACTCAAAGCTGCTAATCATTCTACTCTGAGTACACACAACAAGAAACATCTTTACCCAAGAGTCAGAGGTGTTCTTTACCATGTGCCTGCCTATGTATCGCTTCTCTTGTTACACATAACACCAGAATATCCCAGAGATTTTACAGACTTCATTATGCAGTGCTTTTACCAGTTGACCAATAATACTACCCCATATTTTGCTAGGTACATGTGTATTCCAGAGCATAAGATTAATAAAAATAACCTTACAAAAAAGTCTTCTGTGCAGTTAATTTCAAATTGCTCCTTTTTCACCCCTGTTATAATATCCTGAAGACTTTGCTTCAGGCATGGGCATTTTCACTCATGGATTTACATGTTTTTGCACCTATCGTTGAGCCCTAAGGTCCCACTGTCAGCCAGAAAGCAAGTGACCAACCTGAAATCAATTGGCCCATACCCAAATTTAATTAAACTTCTCTCTTCAACTCTAGAGGAAACTGATTTCCCTCATTATTGCTTATGTGGATAATATGTGAAATTAATTCTCCTTCACTAAGTTACCACTGCATTGAGCAGACAACACAGATATAATGTTATTAAAAGTAATGAAATAGGTTCATCAGCAGTTAACGTTAATGTTTTGTGTCATTGCAATCTCGTGTGCAGTTTAGGACAGAATTATTCAGCTTTGCAGCAGCAAGATGCAGAAGGTCAGCTGCTCAAGGGTTTGCAAAGGTTTTGTCATAAGGCACTATTTACACGAAGTGTTCTGTAAACGGAAAAGGGAGGCAAAAAATAGATTCCTCTTCCTCTCTGTGGGAGGTGAGAGGAAGACCCCTGCAGTAGCCCTGTAGGTCAGGAGCACTGTCCCGATGTTGCCTTCGCTAGTAATGAGACACAGGTTTTCACTGAGTTTTCAAGGTCTCAAGGTTTGTCAGGATTCATTTGTCTGAACCTTTTTCAACTGCCATCAGCTTTATTTTAACAAAGCACGTGTTAGCCGTAAGAGTAGTGTGTCTGTCTAATGGCCAGTGCTAACAAGTACTATCAAGTAATTGTGCTGCTCTGGATTGGGTATTTATTACTCTAATATAACAATGTACTCTAGAGGAGAAGAAACCTGGTACAACAGCAGGTTTCTTAAGAAGTGGAGACACGGGATGTGATGTAGAGGAGTAGGCAGGGGATGATAAGAGATGAGAAACTGGCCAACACTGGAGACCCTAAGAGAGTAAACTGCTCACCATGCATTTTATTGAAGAAATGCAGATATGGAGTTGAACAAAATGAGGTTTAGGTGTATTAAAGATTAAGAATTTAACATCCGTAGAATGTCTTGTAAATTCAGATGCAATGTCCAGCTGCAGACCAAGGAAAAGCAAGATA
Source organism: Dicrurus megarhynchus (assembly GCA_013399195.1). Classification (NCBI taxonomy): domain Eukaryota; kingdom Metazoa; phylum Chordata; class Aves; order Passeriformes; family Dicruridae; genus Dicrurus; species Dicrurus megarhynchus. The sequence continues at coordinate 857,666 of VXAD01004809.1, read as the reverse complement.
CAACAGCATGTTGAAAACTTATAAAATGTCCTCAAGTTAATCCAAATAAATAAATAAATACATAAAGGAGAGAGGAAGCAGAAGCCATTGATGTCGATACCATGGTCATCCCAGAACAGGATTCAAGATGCTAGTGGCTTGTACTCTGATCTACGCACCCTGGCTGTTGTCACAGGACAAGGACTGCCTGAAAGCGCCTGGCAAAAAGTCTGGACCATATCTGAACAGACCTCACCCATTAGATGCTGGTAGGCAGTATAAAAATAAAGGATCACAGGTAATTATCAAAGCTGAACTGTTAAATCTACATCCTTGTATCACATTTGGGGGAGAGGCTAGAAAGCCATAGCAACCAAGGTAATGACAGCTAATTTAGTCTTAAACACAGAGAAAGTCAAAAGCAGAAGATCATGCAGCTACATGATCAACAAAGCTATTCACAGCTTGTGCTGACCCTAGAAAGCAATAACTGTTTAAGACAGTAGTACCATGGAGGAAACATTTCCTCAAATGCCTAGCGCTCTGCAGAAAGCTGAGCCCAGCTTGGCACCATTACTTGTGGAAGCCAGGCCACCTGTAAAGGCTTGGACACAGTCACCAGCTGTAGGGAGGGTCAGGCATCCTTAAGTCCGTGGTGCAGGCTGAGACTGTACCAAAGCAGCAGGGGCTTTTGTAAGTGTGAATGTGTCTGCAGAGTGTGTGCATGGTAAAACAGCAATCTTGGAATAGAAACCACTAGCCACCTGCTATGCCCATCCCACTAGATAAATAAATTTTGCATTGTATGTCAGTGAGTGGTGTGGTTCAAGCCTTGAGGACACTTCACATGAACATTCACAAAGTCCCTTCACAGCAGGTGGCTCCAGTAATCCAAGGGGTCCCTGCTTGGTTCCCCACGCATAGTCAGACCAGGTTTCCTTGCCAGTTCAACCCCAGGTTTCCCATAGCAGAGTTTCAGATTTCTTATTCCATAAAGCAATTTAGGCATGGTGCAGTAACACAGAAACAGCCTGAGCTGGCACCTTTGAGGAGCCTCACAACAAAGGCTTTTATCCCCTCACAATCCAAGTGCATGGAGGTCTCACTCTTCCTCCTGGGTCCTCCACTTCTTTCTACAATAATCAGATCTGAACTAACAATGATTCTTTTATTGCTACATTAAGATTTTGTTCTTCCTAATAATAACTTCATAATTTACCTATACGATGCGATTTCATTTTGACCATAATAAAATTTTGAGTACAAAACACTACTCCTATCTGCTCTAAGATTCTGTAGACCTACCCAACAGACACGGGAAAGGATATCACATTGATCTAAGGCAAAAAATTAAAGAACCCAGCAGCATAAGATTGAATGGAAAAAAATGGCTTGAAGATGTCATGTTATTCATTGTCTTTTTTTAATGTATTAGTTAATTTATTTCCTGTTAATAAGACCTCAGGTAAAGAAAGAAAAATCCCCTGAATTCCAAAGCAGATTGTTTTTATGACATAAATTTGAAGGACAGCATTTTAAAGAAAGTTATAATTCTGATAGGATGTGAGCAAGATTTTGTAATCTCACAGAATGGGTTTTTTTCTGATGTCCTGCTTTTTTTCAAAGTAGTATGAGAGTCCTTTCTCCTATTCACACAGTGATGTGCTCAGCTGGTTAACTGTGCTGATGGTCTCAGGCCTCTACTGCGTACCAATGGCAGATAAATAAATTTATCTGCAAAGATCCTTGTGAAGTAACAGCAAGAGAACTCAACAATCAAACTTAAGGGTTGAGATCAGCATGTAAATTCATACTCAGTTTCTCAGACTTCTTACTTTGATATTTTAACCTGAAGAGTTAAAGGTGATTATAACAGTCTAGACAAGGCTGGGAGATGTGAATCCACTTTGATCACCTTGATAAGGAGGAAAAAAAGGCTTAATCTGCTGATCAGCTGGAGACACAAGAAGTAATTTCTCATAGGTATGATCAGATGCCTTTTGGATATCTGATTGTGAGAGCTGGAAGATACCCTTCCATTCCTTGGTCTGCAGGCCATCTTGGACAATTCAGAACAGATGTTACCAATCACAACAAAAGCAATCCAAAACAGATTTCCTCCTCCTGTGAAAGGGATATCTGCTCTTTTCCCTTCTGTCTTGCCTTACTGGTGTTGTAAGCTGTTTATGGAAGTACTCCTATCATTTCTGCTTTAGGTGCCTAACTTAGGTTAATAGAAAAGGGTAAATGCTTCCAGAGTATAATCCATAGCATAAGTCACAGCATTTAAAATATCATGGTGCTTCCTGGTGGTTTGCAAAGCTATGTCCCAGTCCTAAGATGTAAAATTCTTCTCTATATATCAGAAGCAGCCTGCAAGTATGGTTTTCAGTTCTGGAATTTGGAGCATGGCTGCTACCTACTACTTCTTAAATTACTGAACTGAGAAAATTAAGGTTAATGCTAAATTCATGTCAAGGTAGATATATTCATGGCTGGACAGACAGAATGTGTTGAACAATTACTTGTGGAAGTTAATCATGGCCAAACTCCAGCAAGTATTTATGTACTACCTGCCTGAATTCCCCCTGTAGTTTCAATTAAATTTTATCTTCACTTCCTCCTGTTAAAACACTACTGTATAATGTTGCTGTCCCAGAAGGAGTTGCTAGTCTTTCAAGGGAAACTGTATTTCAGCAGCAAGTCTGGCAATCTTTGTAGAGTCTCTGAGAAATTCTTAGTATCCTTCTGGGTACATGCTTCTATAAAAATGGGAAGTATAACAGTATGCAATGCTACCACTCTGCTATTCATAGAAAGAAAAAAGAAAGTAGGTCAGTATGTGAAGAACATGGGACATTGGGAATGTTCCCAAATGCAGCTTCTGCTTAATCCAAATGAGGCCACACAATGTGTCCCAACAGAGGTGCTCCTTTTTTTCTGCAAGGATGCCAGACAGTACCAACTAAGAGGTGCAGGGCACCAAAACTTTGGTTTTGATTCGTGTATCGAGTGGAAATGTAAACAGATTTCCCAATAATCTTACTGACTCTAAGATGTTAGAATAGTTCTAGAGAAAATCTATGTTAATATGAGTATGGATGTCTCTTCTTAAGATATGTCTAGGCACTACATACATCCATATATCACAATGCATATAAGGCTTCTGATGGATTGTTGGGTTTGTTAGCTTTGATTTTTATTTTTTTTTAAGCTGGCTATAATAGTAATAATGACCTCAGTGCTGGGCATTTCCTGGGGACTAATGACCAGCTGGGATTAATGACCTGAAATGCAGCCACAGGCCATCAACTCATCCCAGCCAGCCATTAATCCTATGGAACTACCAGTGCCTCTACAGTTATTGCTTAATTTAATCTCCCTAATTTCAGCGTAGCTTTAAAAACCTTCCTGCAGCCACTGAGCAGCTCTGTATTTTATTAGCCCTGCATTTCTACTGCTGAGCACAGGTTGTTTTCCTAGCTGCTGATCAACTCTAAACACTGAATAGACTTTATTAAAACTTGGTTATCAAGCTGCTGAGCATCTCCAGACATCTAAATATTTTATGTGTGTTTGCTTTGAGTGGCCCTGAGCAATTAATACATTGTTTCATTAGGAGGGTTTTTTACTAACCACTAAGTGACTCTAAACACCTAATATATTTCACAAGAAGTTTGTATTCCAGCCATTGAGCAGCTTTAAACACTAAATTGGCGTCATACATTCAAAAAAGAAATAACACTCAGTGTTATACATTTCTCACAAGTAATTTCCTGTCTCTACCCTTCTAAACATTATTCTTTTATTTTATGGGGTTTTTTTTCAACTGATACATTCCTATTTAGCTTGTTGGACCTCCAGTACTGTTCACTGAAAAGCTTGGAGCATCACTGGAATTGGCTTTGCTTCATTTCCATCGTCTAATACAAAGGAAAGATGACCCACAGGAGGCAACACAGACCCCAGTTTCCTTTTGGCAACAAATTAAAGGATTAGAAAATATTTGTGTTGTTCTGACCATGGCAGTAACTCAGACTTTAGGCTTAAAAATAACCCATGGTGTATGCATATACAACCACGAAAAGCACGACAATCAAAATGACATTGATTTGGTAAGTGCTCTTAGTCATCATTGTAGGTCTCCAGCCCAGTGCTGTCAACACCAAGACTGGCCAACCTCTGCTCTCAGGCATTTCAGCTCCACAGAGCTCCACACTGCTGTACTGGGTTTGTGTGCCAAGGCTTTGGTCGTGGCAGGGCTGCAGGGGTGGCTTCTGTGAGAAGCTGCCAGAAGAGCAGGCTCCATGTCCAACAGAGCCAAAGCCAGGCGGCTCCAAGACGGACGTGCCACCGGCCAAAGCTGGGCCAATCAGCACTGGTGGTAGTGCCTCTGGGATAATAGATTTAAGGGGGGAAAGTTATTGCAGAGGAGCAAATTGCAGCCAGGGAACAGCAGTGATAATATGTGAGAGGAACAACTCTGCAGACACCAAGGTCAGTGCAGGAGTGGGAGGAGGTGTTCCAGGTACTGAAGCTGAGATTCCTCCGCAGCCCCTGGTGCAGGCCATGGTCAAGCAGCAGTTCCCCTGCAGCCTGTGCAGATCCATGGTGAAGCAGATTTGCACCTGCAGCCCATGGAGGACACCGTACCAGAGCGAGTGGATGGTCAAAGGAGGCCATGACCCCGTGGGAAGCCTGTGCTGGATCAGGCTCCTGCCAGGACATGCAGACACCTGGGAAGAGGAGCCCACACTGGAGCAGGTTTGGTGGCAGAACTTGTGACCCCACAGGGAACCCACTGCCTGTTCCTGAAGGACTGCACCCTGTGGGAAAGACTCACCCTGGAGAAGTTGGTGGAGGACTGTCTCCTCTGGGAGGGACCCCACACTGGAGCAGGGGAAGAGTGTGAGGAGACCTTCCACTGAGGAGGAGGGAGTGGCAGAGACAAGATGTGATGAGCTGGCTATAACTCTCATTCCTCATCTCCCCTTTCTTCTGGTGGGGAAGAGGCAGAGCAATCAGGAGTGAAGTTGAGTCTGGGAAGAGGAAGGGGTGGGGGAAGATGCTTGTAAGATTTGTTTTTATTTGTCATCACCCTACTCTGATTTGATTGGTAATAAATTAAATTAATTTTCCCCAAGTCACGTCTGTTTTACCCATGGCAGTAATGCTGAGTGATGTCTCCCTGTCCTTATCTTGACCCATGAGCCTTTCATTGTATTTTCTCTCCCATGTCCAGCTGAGGAGGGGAATGATAGAGCAGCATCCATGGGCATGTCTTCAGGAAAAAATTACTAAGGAAAATTTTTTAAAAATTTTAAGGGGCAGATGAAAAAAAAATGAAAAATATGAAAAGCAGATTTCCATTTTTCTAAAATCATTTGAAAAATTTGTCCTAAGACAATACAGGCATGGATTCAGAAAACTGGAGCATTTATATAACCAAATAAACACCTCTTTTGCAATTATTATCTCATAGGTAATGTTTTTACAGCTCAGCCTGATTGCACACACCATCTGTCTTCTAACATAATATGGAAATATTCTCTCTAATCATATCAGTTGGATTAACTGAATTCAAAGTATAGTTTATATCATTACCTTAGAAATGATCCAATTTGATGGCCATGGTATAGAATTGTATTCAATACAAATTTAGACATATTTTACCAAGATGGACCAGGAGTGTTTTGATTTGTCTGTCTCCTCAGGCATTCCTGGTAATCAGCAGCTCTGTGTTGGCTCTGCAGCAAGAATGGCAAGGCAATTCTTACATTAAAATGACATCCAGTGCACTCTACTTCAAAACTTAGCAATAAGATCTTGCCTTATAATATTTGGATTGCTAGTTATGCACCAGCCTCAACTGCAATATCTGTCTTTGTGCAGATACATCAGGGCATGAGCTAAGGAATGAGCTAGTATGGGAGAAACGAGTGGAGATTATGGCATATGAGTGGAGATTATTACTTGGATAACTCCAATGCTTTCAGTTCTCTGCATTAAAATAATTGACTTTGGATGCTCTGGCTTGGCATACTTGTAACTCAGACTGATATCATCTGTGTAGCTGAGTTTCTGTATCTGTGTGCAGGACTGCATATACAAGAACACTCTTGAATTTCACTTTTAAGCCTCCAACCACTATTACTTTCCTGAAGTTCTGTCAAAGTTACCTCGGTCCCAGGAATCAGCTCTGGAACTGCAGACTGTTACCTTTGGACCAAATCTATTTTGGGCTATTCCTTTTGGGAGGTTTATGTTTGGTTTTGTTTTTTTTTTTTTACCTTCCAGGCACTGAAAACCAATATATATCAAAGCTGAATCACAATTTTTCTTTGGCATGCATATTTTATTTTGCATACACATGTGGTTTTCATGCAGTTAATATTTTAAGTTTAGAAAGCCTAAAATAAACACAACAAAAATCAAAATCCAAGTTAAGACCTTTAAAAATAAAGAGTATAATGAAATATAAACTCACCCTCAATTCTGTAAATACGGAAGCATAACTGTGTTGACTTTGGGTTAGGTTCAGTTCAGAGAGGATGAATGCAATATTTATTTCAGCATGAACTGCCAGCTTCAGAGTTACTGCCATTTATAAGTGAAGTGAGTCCTATGGTAATCAAAATCATAATTGAAGAATATACTGTCATGAGAGTAATACATTATTCTTGTATTAAAGAGGAAAATACATTATTCTTGTATTGAAAAGGAAGTGTGCCTCTTTTCTCTCACTGTGATTAATGCTCCAAATTTTTATGTATTTAACTCTTCCAATGTTATAATTCTTGGACCTTTAGAACAAAGATGTCTGCTGCAACAAAATAAAATGAAACAAAAAGAACATACAATTTTACATTCGAAAAGAGATTTGCAATTTTAAGTTATCTTTTCAGCAATATCTGATAAAGTATGTTTTACTAATACAGTCTCAAGTGTTGGGTTTTACTGGAGGTTTCTATACATAGGTCTGAAGTAAGTCAAAATTCCTTTGGATGTGTGCATCCTTACAAATCAACAATAAAAATTTGCACCATGATGCAGTTTCTGGGGAAAGACATACATTTCAAAAGTTCCTTGTGTGTGATGGCATTATGTGAACTTAAGAGCACAACAGTTGCACTGATAAAATATATAAATAGCAGAGATTTACCTGTCTTCTCTGGTAATTAAATTTCATAGTACTGCACTAGAAACAGAACATATACCTCATTTGGCACAACCCAACAAATCAAAGACAAACTTCTCATCAAAAACACTTGTTGTTTTAAAAGCAGTCATTTCTGCACAGGCTAAAAACCATTTTCCATCAGAACACTGGCACATGTCTGTGTGATGTCATTCGTAATATTTATTATTTAATAAAGACCAGTTCTGTATTTGTGAACTCATAAGAAAAAGCTCATGATCAGAAAGCTCAGATTTGAGTTCTACTCTCTATCCAGTTAGTAAATACAGCAAAGATTTTCCCACTGATTTTCAACAAGTTGCTGTACTGCAAACAGTTCTGTTGCATCTAATTGACACGGTCCTAAAGGATATGAAATAGACTGTTTGTGAATATCACCTGAAGTTAAAGTAGGGATTTCAAACAACCTTTTCTTTCCCTATAATATTGTTCCTTCCACAAAGTGATGTTTAACAGACAAGATCTCAGTCTTTTCACTTTCTCCATTCATCAGTATATTTCTCAAAGCTTTTGTCAGCCTTGCTTTTTTTCTTCTTTTCCATTATATAGTTCTCATTTATCTTAGTTCTTTTCTCTTGCTATCTTAAAATTTTTCCATCTAAAAAATAAAATTACACAGCATCTGCTTCTTAAGACTTTCTAAGATAACAGTGGTCTCAGTCAGCCGTTCATTTCTTAAAATCCCAGATTAACCTTTTGTGAATATATTGCCTCTGGAACACATCTTCCCATTGAGTTCTGCACAGGCTGCTCTTTGTTCAAATTTGACATGTGTAAGTCTTGTCTTGGGTCACAAATGGAAATTACACCAGTACTGTCTTCACATTTTCCCAATGCTAAATATACCAGCATTACTCCAGGGTTTAATATGACTGTTGACATATCTGTTGGAAATATCCCAGAGTAGAAAAGAGTTGGAAAGAAGACAACATTGCAACCAGAAGCAGCACAAGCACTTGTAGAAGACACGAATGGTCTCTTGTTTCACAGGGTGGTAGCAACTCTTAATTTTGGCATGAATCTGTATAAAATCTTAGAATTACTCCTCTTAAAGGAAATGCTTGATGGATTTGTAACACCTCTCTGCCAGATGCATCCCAGGGTACTGAAGGTGCTCCTAAGACACTGAGGTACCCCTGTGCTCTAGTTAACCTCATTGTTAGAGGTGATATGTCTGTTTTCATGCCCTCTGTTTCACATTTGTTGCCATGCCTAGGTACAACCAATCTTTTTTCACTCCTTCAGTGGTTAGAGCAACGCTTGGGAAATACTGGGATGAGAATTCAGACTTGTTTATGCAAAATGTTTCCAAGGAAACCATTACTCCTTTGCATCTCCTTCTCTGGAAGTTTTTTTATTCCTTTAGAGTACCAGCGCAGCAGGCAGTGACCAGTGTGTAGCCTAAAATGCCCAGTCTTGTCAAGGAGGGTGTTACAGATGAGAATGAGTACTTTGGAGGTGGAAGCAGTAAGAAGGTAAAATGTGCTGAGTTGGAGTTTGAAAACTGCTAAAGCACCATTATTAGTTTCTGAGCCCAGGAAACTCTCATAAATGGGCAAGCAATCAAGAGTACAACCTGGTAAACCCTTAGGTGTTAGCAACTGTGCTGTTTGTAATTTGACCATCGTTGTCTAAAATCCACTGTGCCATAGTAAAAATTACTGATCTAAATTCAGAAGTGAAGAAAGCCACCAAATTTTCTTCCTTTGTGGAAACAGCAGGTGAGCATTGCACTCCTTCTAATTCAATGAACCTAAGGTCGTCAATTCATGTGCTAAATAGAAAGGCTGTCTGATGGCTTAACTTGAGCTTGACCACCAGACTACTTAAACTAGATCTCTTAAACTAGGAGTCATACATAGGCCACTCTTCCCCTACCATTCCCAAGGCTGCAACAGCCATGTTGCAAGCTGAACTCGGTGCATTTGTAATAAACAGTTCCCTCCTCATTTTTATTATGTAATTTTTAATTCACAGGTTAAATGTCAGAGTACTGTGTCACTAGATATCATCAAATTCTTTTAAATGGGAGAACAATTATTTTTTCCTTGTTGAAATATTTGCATAAGAAAAATTATCAAGATTAGAATCCATGGATTTTTTCCCAGAAATGCCTTGGATTGTAAAAAATCCTGTGATTTCCAATACTCTGCAGGTTCCCCACAACCTGTTCTTCTTTTCTACACCTCCATTTAACAAGTGTTCTTTGTGGGGATTTAGAAGCATCCCTTATAGCACACTCCATAAAAACTTTCCATGAGAATCAAAGGCTAGAAAAGGAATTTGGAGAAAGCGTCAGGAGTATGGTCGGCGCATAGAGGACTAGAAATTTTATGCCTGTTCTTTAAAACACTTTTTCTAATTTAAGACCAGCTTATTTTTATAGGCACGAGTCCTAGCTGGCAATTAGCCAGCATTCAGTCCATGGAAAACTTTCTTTTTGAAGAAAGTAAAGGAGTGACCAGTGAGCACAGCAGTGAGATTAGCTCAGTTGGTTGGAGCATGGTGCTAATAACCCCAAGTTTGAGGGTTTGATCCTCATATGGTCCATTCACTTAAAGACTCAACAATCCTTGCGGGTCCCTTCCAGCTCAGAATATTCTGTGATTCCTTTCTGTGATTTATTTCATCCTTCCCTGTGTTGAAGCAACTGCCCTTCTACAGCTTCTGCTTCCTAACTCCTGCCAGAGACTGTGCAGAGGGTACCACCTCTAACCAAAACCCCAAAGTTCTGCACTCAGCTCTTGCCTTAGACAAGATTTTAGCAGAATAGAAGACAACTATAATTTGAGATGGGGCTCTAAGTAGGACATCTGGTTTGACTTGCATCTGGAAGGAACAACAGTTCAGCTAAAAAAATGTTTAAGCTCTTGTGATATAATTAAACACATCTGTGAGAAGAGATGTATTGAGTAATATGAAAGGTTCAGTAATATTGGGCTAGGACTCTCAGGAAATGAGGCAGCTAGTCAAGACAGCCTTGAAGTCTGGAAAGAAAGATCTGTATGTACAGAATGCAAATTTCTTATACATACTTTAATTCAGTCACAGAAGTGAATGTATGTGCCAAACAAAGTGAAAAACACAACCTTTGAAGAATTAATGTAAAGACTCACAAACAATAGCCGTTGGAAAAATAAAAACAAAATTTTGCAGAAATTGAATCTAAAAAGTATGAACACCAAGAAATTATATGAGAAAATATTCTGTTTTTCTGGTATGCAGGTTTCTGCATAAGAACTTGCATGAGATCCTTTGGAATATTGAGTGGCAGTCAATATTAAAGTGCCAACCTTACCTCTCCTATAATCATTTTAAGCTTTCTTGTCCTGAGTAATTCATTGAGGCTCTGCTACAAAGTCAGATTGTCAAAAACAGACGTTCCAAAATTCTGTTACAATAGGAACAGGATACAGGGACAGGATATCAGGGTGCGTTTACAGAAATTATTCCTCTTAAAACTGAAAAATTAAATTTCATATTCTGAGGATGGAAATAATTAAAGGAAAATATCCTATGAAAAAGTACTGAAAAGGTTATGGCCTTTACATCATCACAAACATGTTCTGGCACAAATCCTTTCAAAACATATGTTTAATGTGTAACAGTGCAGGAGCAGCTGAACAAGATGAAACAAACTAGAATGAGCAAATGTGCAAAGAGCTTTTATCATTGAAATCCCTTGATATTAAGAATGTTAAAGATCCTTCAGTGCAGTTTTCTGGAGAACAATATGTTTATTCTTTCTGTCTCTCTGTAACAAATGGAAACTTTTAATTTTTCTGAAGCTTTTAGCATGTAGGTTTATGTAACCAGTCCAATAGAACTGACTAAATCACACCTTGTAATGTACTTTGTCATTATTCTCTACCAATACCTCTGTAACAGAATCCCATGAACATTTTATTTGTTTGTTTGTTTTATTTTAAATAGCAGGATCCTGGATTAAGCACATCTGCATGTTGAGAGAACGATTCAAAACAGAGATCTAGGAAAGTGTGCAAAGTCACAGTTGTGGGGTGGTAACCAAATTATATTTGTGACTTTTATTTTGCCTCTTTTTGGATTCACATTTGTCTCTCACTACACTCTTTCTCATGAGAATTCAGACATTACAGTTTGATTTGTTCTCTGTTTGTGCAAAAGAAGGCAAAGTATGGCTGGGAATGATGCTGCAGCAGCACTGACTAGGATCTCTGAATGCTTTAATGCGATGCCCAGAAGAACTTGCTTCTGGGAACATCAGGCAGAGAAATAAAAAACATGAGTGATTAAAACTCATTTCCTCTTTGGAAAGTTATTGTATAAACATGGAAGTGCTTTATCCAGCAGATGTGTAAACTTTATGTCTTTTGAGCCATTGTATCTGCTTATCTAATGAATATGATTTATTATGTTTTATCCCCATGAAACAGAGCAATCTGGGGTATATATAAAAAGCTAGAAATAAGATAATCCTGACTTGCATATGATTAAAATAATCTTTAACTCAGGGACAACTCTGAAAAATTCAGTACATACAAATACTGCATCCTAAGCATGTAAACAGTCCCAGGGAAATAATGTATAAGTATACATTAAGCAGTGACTACGGAAACATTCAAATATCAAAAAAGAGGTTACTGGTCTCTGCTGAAGTAGATAAAGTAATAGCTTTGGAATGCAGAACAGTTAAAACAGTCTAACATGAGAAACACTTATACCGCAATTAGAAAAAGAGAGACCTTCTTAACAAAATAAACTGAATAAATCTGAAGAGAAATAAATAGGAAGACAGTAAGTACAAAAATTTGCAATACCATCTTTTAGACTGCAAACACACTTGCAGGTGACCAAATTTCCAACAAGGCTATTTTTCTGTTCACTAACATCAGCATTTATGACCTTCTCACTATTACATATATTGATGGACTGACTCTTTTACATCCTCCTCACAAAGTACCAAAATTAGAAATTGAGGAGATTGAAAACAGCTAACACACCAAATTGAAAACATTGAATAGGTGAAAGTCATAGACTTTGTTGCAATCCTTTCTGGAATATATGCAGAGGCAGAGAAGTCCATGTTTCATTTCTGTGCTAATCATTGTAAAAATTCTGTGAAATGTGAATATGAACACATTCCCACAGCAACATCACTTTGTGAAAAAAGGAAAGTAAAAAGGCAATCCATACTTACAGAATTTACAGTACACATAAAATTGACTAATTCTTAAGTGTATCTATACACAAAACAACAGGACTGAGCTATTAAAACCAAAACAGACTGAAACTGATAATTTTCCTGTGCATCTTCCAAAGAACTGTCAAAGCCTTCAGACAGAAGTCTCTTCTTATTGGGAATACTGAACCCTTGGCTACTCATCCTAATTAAAATGTAATTAGGTAAGTGTAATTAGGTAATAATACCACTCAAAACACTTAGCCTGTTTTCCACAATTGAATCCACAGGTGAGCTCACTATGGCATAAAATTCTGAACTCAGATCTCCTGACACTAATTGCCTCTTCACCCCAATTTAGTCTGACATGTAGGCAGAAGCCTAGAGCTGCAAGGAATATTTATGGTATGAACTATGAAAGAGATCTGGGAAGAACATCCATGACCCATGTGGTAGATGTGCAACAAAGGCAATGTAAATATTGGCTGCTACAACGAGTATTTACTTCATAGAAACAAATCTGGTAATTTCAAGGAAAGATGAAATAACCCATTTAGTCCTTGAGGCTTCCTGTCACATACTTTTAGCCATCTGAAAGACAGATAGTGTTTTAAGGTAGTCTTTTTCACTGCCTCTGTAGTCAACAAAAAGAGGTAGGAGATCAAACAATCACACAAGTGTGAAGTTTAAAACAAATGGAAGGAACAGTTTTCTTCCTCAACCTGGACTACAAATAAGAGATGGCAAAAATTAATTTTAACTAGATGCTGATCTTCTAAGATCAGTAAAGTGAGATGGAACCTGCCTCTGCTGCAGAAAATATCTCCAGCTACTACCTAACCATCAGCTTTTCATGTCTAAGGCAATAATCAGAAAATGCTGGACAGCCTAAATAAAACACCACGTGACATCTGTCATCTCATCAGAGTTTCAGGTTCATTGAAGAGACCCTCGGAAGTCCATTCCACAACAGTGGAACTACTCCACTCCTCCCAGGCCAGTCACATAACTCTCTTACCTTAAGTACAGTCTGATATACCTGGAGCAAACCTCAGGGCTAAAGGAACACTTGTGTACGTGTTCATGCACGCAAACACATCAGTGTCATTCTGCAAACATCTGCAGTAAAAATGCCCAAGCCCTCAGGGCACGCCAAGTAGGCAGCTCCAGTTAACACTGGCACCAACCACAAGCTGCTGCAGACAGAAGAAGCTGCCATGAGCTCCATGGCCAAAAATTCCTTCAGGGCAACCTGCTGTCTTTCCTGTTTTCTTAGTCTGTACAACTATTAATGTTGTGTGTGCCTAGAGAAAAGCACCTTAATGATAAACAGCCATTCCAGTTTAATATATGCAAAATTAGGGTGCTGGTGCCATTCAGACTGGCTACAAAGAGCTGCTTGGACAAATGAGCTCATCTCCCAGCCAGAATAAATGCAGTCTCTATTATATTGTGTCATCCAGATTCTGTGAAGCCTTCAGAGCCTGCTGAATTTATTAGTAGTTCCCAGTTATTAATATGTGGTTGGCAGTGCAGGATCGTGATTTCCTTTTCCTGACTGCAAGTGCTTTTTCCTACCCCTTTATCATCTCACACACTCCAGCCTGCTTCTGTGGACCATTCCGAGGTCTGGAGCTTATTGCCAACATTTAAAAGGGATCAGCACCCGCCTACCACAATTACTTCATGATCTGCAATGATAAATTGACTCCTAAAGGAAAATGCATGTTTAAAAAAATCACATCAAAAAAACATCCCAACAGGACAATTCATGTTTGTCTCAGAAAAAGCTTCCTGCTCAAGATGTTGTAAAATTTAAGTCAATTACATAATAAGATATTAGAGGAGAGCAGACAAATGAAAACAGGGTTTTGTTTGTGATTCTGCTTTCATATGAATAATGCTCAAATGTCGAGAGCTAGAACTGAAAATGGTTGGGTACCAAGAAAAGATGTGGTTTCATGATAACTTTTGAAAAGTCAAACAATAAGTATATGTTATGTATCTTTGTACTTTTTGTCCTCTCCAGGATGTTGGACAATATATTCACCTTAGCTGGTCTTAGTTTTTATCATTCCTTGAAAATGCAATCATTTGCAAAAATATATTGGTATCAAGCATGCTGCTCCCTAATTAAATTTAGAAATCATTAGAAATACTTGACATTAGAAGATTTAAATTCATTTTTTGAATCCTAATGAGTACATTTTTTAATCTAGTATTGTGTGTATTTCTCTTGAGGGTCTACTGAGGATAAAGAGCATTAAAAAAATAATTGGCTTTAAACCCTTGTAGATTAATGTTTTGTCATGATTTACACTGTAGGTTTTGTATTCAGCTCTGAAGTTGTTTTCCCCTCTCTGAATCATGTATTGATAATTCAAATGTAAGGTTCTAACTGGTATAATAATGAGAGCAATATAAGTTAATCACCACATTAATGTCTTTTTTTTTAATAATCACTTTATCACATGCCCAAACAATCTTTTGGTTAAAATGACAACATTACAACATCTTCAAGAAAAACAATATCCTAAAGCATATCTTGAAAGAATAGACAGGCATATTCTTTTATGACCAATGGAAAAGTGGATAAAAATTATGAAAGTCTATTACACTTTGTAGTATGCTATTTTAATATTTTGTCTGAATGCTTTTTTTGTCTGAATGCTTTTTCTGAGGTATTTAAAAATATAAGATCTTTATGGTTTTAAATATCTCAGAAAATCACCACCAGGCAGATTTTAAATTGCCATGCATTTACTTTCATTTAAGTAAGAAATAAATCATAAAAGATTACACAAAATCTCTTACTAGTTAAAAAAAATATGCACCAATTTTCTATCAGTTATACCTAAGAGCCTCTTAGGTCTTCCTCTTTGAAGAAACACATTAAAGGGAGTTAGAGGTTTCACAAATAAATTGGTTGGCAAGCAATATCAATGGTGCCCTAGATTGACCCCGTCTATAATTGTTTGCATATCATTGCAGTAAAAGCAACAACGTGTTTCATCTCTGTGTGTTTATTTTGATCTATATATGGACCTCAAAGGTCAATGTGATTTACTCACATTTACTGTTGGTTATTAAAAATGCTGAATAAAGTGATGGAAAGGTGTTAGAAAGCATTTGCAATTAGGAAAGAAAATGACAGTCTGTATGGAACTGCTTACTCACAGTTTTATCACAAGGGTGTTTGGGTTTTTTCTACTCTATTTTCACACAGCTTTATAACTCACAGCTTGAGAGAAATATGTCAAAGCATTTTTTGCCTTCAGTAAATGGGTGGCAGGATTAATTTTTCTTCCCTGGATCTTAAATGATCATGACTATTGTAAAATTATGGGAATAGAGAACACAAGGAATACAATATTTTGCACTGTCCTGATTTTGGGTTTGGTTTGTTTTTTTTTTTTTTTTCCTGGGAAGTTAAATGGCATTGTTAAAATTACTGAACTCTTACCAAAACTGAGGAGGAATACCAGAGTACTCCCTAAACATCAACCCACTGAAGTCAGCAAAAAAATTTCTTATTCACTTCAAGACATTTTGATTTTCTGTGTACAGTGAAAAGTTTTCCGAGTCACAAAACCTAACATTCAATTAGGAAGAAATTGCTCAGCTTTCAAATTCAAAGTTGATTTTACTTTACTATTCTGTCTTACTCAGTCATTTTACTCCATTAGGAATTTCTAAGTGAAAATAAGAGAAGAAATGAGGACTAGAAGAAAGATGTCAGAACAGAAAACATGAAGAAAACAAGAACAACAAGACAGAAGAAAAAAAACACAGAAAAGAAAAAGACCAAAAGCAGCAAATGTGTGTAGGAGGAAGACAACAAGTCTTCAATTCAATATACCACATAAGCAAGACTGTAACTTTAAACACATAAATAGAGGAACAGAAATCAAAGTCCCATTCAAACCTTTGAATATATAACTATAACCCAACTGGAGTGTCTTGCTGAACCAGTTCCTCTGAGAGCAATGGATAATGGGAAGGATTGATCTGAGAAAACGTGTTTCCAGCTCTCAAGCTTTGACCAAACCCAATTGCAGAATCACATTTGGAGATAAAATTTTTAAATGAAAAAGTAGCAGCTTTTTAAAATAGATTAATGCCTGATTATGGCAAATCAGTGCTTAGGGAATATGGTCAACATTTCTTGTCATAAATCCAGAAGTTTCTGAAGAGCAGTGGCAATAGTCATTATTTTTAGAGATTAGACTGGGTCGTTCATACTCATGTAAGTAATATATAAGTGGTCACAAATTTTCAGCTGAATTGTGACAGAACTGAGAACTCTCTGAAAACATCATTTTTTCTGAGCTTTTTTTCCTGCCACAACTACCTAAACAAGGTCTTTCACTTGGAACTTCATGATTCAGCACCAAAACCACTTGATTTACTGAACCCAGTCAGAATAGTTCCTGACAGAAAAATTGGGTATAAAATCCCTGTTTCGCAGCTGCTCCACAAACATGATATTTTGCACCCATGATCTCAGGATCATGCCCTGCAGCACTGACAGGAAGACGTGGAGCAATGCCATCATCCTAAGGCTTACATTTTATTTACAGATGAAGATAGTCAGGGTAGGAGTTATTTTCTATCATTTCCTTGCTAATACAGGAATACAGGTATACAAAAGCTCTGGTAAGCTCCTAAGAAAGTTCCTGCTGCCTACTTCCTCATTAGAGCCCCAGGATAGCAAAACATTCAAGTTCAGCTTTAAGCAATACCAAGAGGTCTAAAATATATGCTGAGGTGCTTTGCAGAATCAGAACTTGAAACTGGAGCTTTTCATGGAGTCAAGAGATTTCCTGCCTCAATCCACATTATTAAATGCCCAGTACTACAAATCATCTTAGCTGATTTCCCCACACAGACAAGTTGAATTTTTCTGTTTGTTACTTTACAAGGGGAACTTGTCTAGCAAGTGTACTCAATCATCTCTCTTGATACGTCTCTTATTTCGCTAAGTACTGTGAGCTACCGTGCAGCCACTCTGAGAAGTTGTATCTCCCCAGGGTGCAACAGCATTGTAAAATGCCAGTCACAATTTTTCATTTGTTCTTCTAAGGGACAAGCCCCTTTTGGCCACTAGTAAAGCTTTTGAAATTCTTTGATTTGCTGCAGCCCATTTAAACCATGTACCCAGGCCAGAGAGTTACCACAGTCAGATGCAGCCCTCCTAGCTAGAACACAAGCCTCACAGGGAGCTAGGTGAATAATTCCTGGCTACCATTGTAATAATTCTGCCTTTCATCATCGTTTCCCCAGAGGGAAAAGCAGCCCGGACAATGTGATGGATGATCAGGTACCACAGGCCTGGTGCCCAGGAGCACACACAGGAGCTCTTCGCTGCAATCAGAGACCTAGAGCAGAGAGCTGACGAGGAATGGAGCAAAAGCACTGCCCTTTGCATGTCATATTTCTGTACTCTCATGCTTCTTTCAGGGCATGTTATCAAATACTCTTAAACATTTTCAAGTGGATCTTTATATAGAACTAGGATAAGCACTGATTTATCTATGAGCCTCTTGAACAGATTTGATTACTATCAGAACAATAACATACCTGAGAGCAATTATTCATGAAAATGCATATTTGGTTTTGACTAAAAAATGTGTTTGTCACATCTGGTTATCTTCCTTACTTTCCAAGTCAACAGGAAATAAATGGACCCAATTAATAATGCAAAACTGCAAGTTATATTAAATCAGTTTCAACCAATTAATATTCATCTTTTTACTTATTGCACGTTCTAGCAGCTTGAACCAAAACTTTTCTTGGAAAACAAAAAGAACAAATATTTGAAAGCAGGCAATATCTTTTACTAAGACATGCCTTATCCTAAGAGAATACACTTGATATGGTTTTAAAAATAGACCACATTCATTTTAAGGGAAATATATCATCCAAATTATGTTCTTCTAGAAGAGCTTAATTTGACTGTTTAGATGTGTCTGTGTAACTAAATGTTTTCTTTGACGTCAGAGTTCTCCCTTTTTGAAATATTAGGTGTATAATTGCTAAGTGTACTTTCTTATTTGCAGAAAAAATGTCACTAAACTTCTCCTGTCCATCTATAAGCTTTTGGCAAGAGTTGATACAACTGTGGTATAAGGTGATTAATGGAAGGCAAGTAAAGGAGTAATTAATCAAACCACATAAGAAAGCAAGAATAAAAAATGATGCAGAAACTGACAAGAAAATCTAAATCCTTGCGCTTTGGCACCAGTGAAAACAGACCAGAGGAAAAGGCTAAAAAGTTCATGAATGTGTTCCAATTAATCTGCATGCACACTGCAATGCTCTTTAGTTTGGTTCATTTAAATCTGAAATTCCCTTCCCTGTTGATGTCAGCTAGTTAGCCAAGATGGTGCATTACTGTTATGATCACTGCAGCGCATATAATTTAGATTTATCTCTTTAGGGACTCAGCTCCACCCCCTGCTAGCTAATATGCTCACCATGTTTAATGATGCAAAAAATTTCCCTGAGTACAGGTTATTTATCTTTATCAGGGGCTGCTTTTGGCTGGCTGTCAGTTATCAGCCAGAATATTTGTTCCTAAATGGTTTGTACTCATCCATATTCCAGGGCAATTCTGAGGCCCATATTATCACTGATGTTTGCAATAAAAGTGTTTCAGTTCTTCAGGTACACCTTAGTAATACTGATTTATGAGTCTGGACTGGCTGTATTTCTGATGCAGTGATATGAACCCTGAAATATCTATAACTGTCATGGAAGTGAAATATCTATCCAAAATCTCAGAAACAAAACCCACTTGCAGGGGTCTTGAAGAATTATGAGGAATGGAGATATTTCTTTGAATACATTTGGAGGGGAATAAGTCAGAGGTGTGTTTTTTAAACTGAAGATCTGTAGAAAATAAAATAAAATTAAGAACAGACCAATCAAAAGAAGACAGATGAAAGTGTGAGGAAAAGGACCAGTGAGAAGGAGACAAGTCTGGACAGAGAGGTAGGGAGAAAAAAGAAAGAAACGAGAAAAGAAAGAACTTTCAGTGTACCAGATGAGTGAACTCTTTGAGCCTGTAAGATTGAAAATTAGTTGGAAAAGCAGAAAACTAAAGTTTTTCGCTTGAAAGTACTTTCCTGCACAGCAACATGAACTAGCACCCAGCTTAAAAGTGAGACACAGATATCCTGAGCGGAGAAAGAGTTCAAAATACTGAATATAGTTCTGCAGCACAGACATGAGCATTATGCTACAGTTCAAAGATGAGACCAGTGAGTCTGGCAAGTACGAAAGACTAAAGATATGAAGTAAGTAAATTTCAATTTTTTATAGTTTTGACTAGGATGACAAAAAGGGCAGCAACTGCGTGTCAGATTTGATGTATGCAGTATAATAGGCTGGATTTTCTTTTCATGGCATGCAAACATCTGTGGCACAGAGATTCCCAAGCTCACAGCAACCAAGCCTGTTCCAAAACTGGAAGCAAGAAAGCCAGACACACTCTCCCCAGGGTGGCATGCTGAGATAACACAGCTTCACTGCTTCCCAGACCTGAGCTAATGCCTGAGCTATGCTGGAGCGCCACAGCAGCTTGTTCAGTGCAAGTTCAGGTGTCTCTAACAAAAGACATACTTCAGGGAGTAAGAAAAGTTAATTCCCCAGTTTAGATTCCTCACCTGTGTCTATAAAGGTACAATAACACCCAGCACCATTATTCTCTTCTTACTGTGTGCCCACTTGGTGAGGCAGAGTAATAGAATCATAAAATCATAGAATGGTTTGGATTGGAAGAGACTTTAAAGACCATCTAATTCAAATCCCCCTGCCTTAGACAGGGATACCTTCCACATAGACCAAATTCCTCAAAGCCTCAAAGCCTCAAAACCACAATCGGAGAAGTTGCCATCCATAATTCAGACAAAATTTGATGTTGAAACTGGCACACAAAAGGTTGCCTTCAACTTAGCAATGTGTGTAAGTGTTGACTGAGCAATTTTTTTTCTGAAGCATTCATCTAGAAGACAGGTGTTCCCTAGGGCCAGCACACGCCTGCTGCATCATGGACACAAAGGATTTTGTAACCACCCACTGCAGTCATGATCCTTTTTCTAGGCTTAGGCCCACATGTCCATTCTTCTGGCTGCAGTTCTGCCAGCAAAGAAAGCTGTCACTCAGGTACTAATGGAATATAGCCAGAATTCATGGCCATTTCAGATCTGCTGGTTGAGTTGCTCATGTGCTTGTCTATCTTCCCTCTTGTCATTCACATTTCTCTGTGGCTCAGGGCTATGTGAGAGTAAGGATCTGTGATTAAAAACCTCTCCTTTGCCATGCTGAAGTAGGAGGTGCCTGCTTATTGAGGAGGCTATTAAAAATAATTCATCTTTCCTTAATATACTGCAGAGTTAAACAGTTAGGAATACTGGAAATAAAGTGGGTAACAAGAGAGGTTCAGCAGAATAAACCCTTTTATTGACTTCTGAGGAGATAAAATGCCTGGCCCATTTTTGATGAATGCAGCAGATTTGGATAAACTTCCTGAATCCATATGGTGAAAATGAAAATGTACCTTGGATACATGTAAAAGCATTGCAATGGACTTTCTTGGTTTTAAACTGTTTGCAACACTGAAGCTGTTAAAGGTTTAAATTATTTATGACTTTTTAAACACAAAAGAAAAAAAAGAATACCCTAACATTGTGTAAAATATGATTAATTTCCTTCAAAAGCCTCTTAAGTGTTTTCAACTTACATCACGTACAACTGTCAATATCACAACCAGAAAACAGGGTGTAGAATGGAAATACAGCACACACACTTGGATTCCACTTCTGTTGGTTTAAGATGATATATTTGTTTGATTTCTACCACGACATGCTCTTCCTGCTCTGAAGTTTTCCAGAAGTCTGGATTAATGACAAAATGATCTCCCATGTAAGCTTCCACAATGATAATAACATATGCTGGCATAGACAGAATACTGTTACAGTACCGCTGAGAGCCTCTGAGAGCACGGAATAAATGCACAGCACTCAAAAAAGAACTTAATTTGTGTTTTATTTCCAGTATTACTGAAGTAAATATGCAGGGACTTAACTGACTGACCATTTAATGATAATAGGATGATATTTAATATTCATGTGCTATGATAAGTATTTGAAATACTCACTCTATGGTGTTACATAAATTCCCTATTAGACCTATCCTTGATAATGTGCATATTGTTTCTGAATGCCATTTCTGAATTATTTAGAAAAGACACGTTTTTCTACTGAGACATAAAATGAACTGCAGATTTTCTGCAAGTTCTTATTACTATTAGGTCTAGACCACATTATGGCCAAATTATGGTGAAAACCCTTGAACAAAGTAATTTCACAGGAAGCTGTTAACCTGTTAAAGCACCAAGAAATACAGATCAAACTGAAATGAGTTGTAGTTGTATGCTTCTTGATTCAACTATTTAGATAATGTACTTTCATTTAGATCAGCAGCTAAATGTGTGAAGGATAATAGCCTTTCTTGTGCAGGTATAATGAAACATCAGAGCAGTGGTACAGAATAGCAGCAAAGAAGAGGGGAAAAGAGAAGTTCTGATGCCTGTGGTTTTCTTGTGACAGACTCTTTTTTGAAAGAATATGACTACGGAAGCAACAAGTATTTATGTCAGACACTTTCATGCAGCTGGAAAACATGAATCTGTCACCTGATGAAAACTGATTATGGGCCATCAAGCTCAGAAGTGGAAATTCTATGCTATTAACAGAAAAAATGCACAACACAGAGAGAGGAAGATATTTATGCACCTGCCATCTCTTTTCTTATGCAAAAAATAAGCAAATTTTCAAGTTTCTTCCCTCCTCCATCCTATTGTACATAAAATCAGATCAAAATCTTTAAAGGATGCATGGGACAATGTAAGCTTACTCTTCACTCTAAACTACTTCTGACTATCTCTAACGTCTTCAAAAAAATCTAGTTCAAACTGGTATCTTATTTTCCAGTGGTAAAATATCTTCTTTAAGTACATTAATGTATATGACAATAGTGATAATCTGATTTTATTGTCTTTGTGTATTTACATTGCAGCTTAAGTACACATTTTTCTACTTCCCTAACTCATTTTGGTTATATAACAGACAACATCAAAACAATGTAGAAATACTTCTGGCTTGCTCGAATTTTTTATCTTTTGTATCAAAATGTGTACACATGGCATATGCTACTCCAAAAATATTATTGATCTTGACCCTGGAACAAAGAAAAAATCCTGGGAAATTTAGAGGGAAATTTAAGATTCTACTTAACTCCATGTAGAAGGATTTCGGTGAACGGAGACCTTAACCTGTGATGATATTATCAGCTCTATTACTATACGAGTGCTATTAGCAGAGCCAGCAAAAATGCAGCATTTCTATTTTTCAAGACCTTTCACTATTTCAAAATTTTTCTTCACTGAAAACGAAATTAAAATTTCTATTTTTAGAATTAAATACCAGGTGGACTGTACCCATTTATTTGCCTGTGATGGATTTATTATTTTGTTTGGTTACTCATTTTTTCATCCTATACCAACAGCAGTAAGTCGTTCTATATCATTCAAGGCAGCGCACAATGTGATGCACAATATGTTAACTGTGCACCCCTCCTGGTTTGCTAGGTTACATGAGCTATGTCTGCAAACTTAGCATACCACATAGGGGGTCTACGTGTGAGCTACTCACATAGATATTGTCCTTTTTTGTAAACAGAAAGAGCAGCTATGACGCACAATCTGTTTAACTTAATTTATATGTTTACTTACTCAGCAGTGCCATAGATCAAACCCTAGGAATGCCTGTTTCTTTCCACTAACCAGCATGAGCAATTTTGCACTGCTCTTCATTTTGTGTCATAGGACACTTAAATAATTTGTACCTTGGCTTTACTTTTTTATTCTGTATTATTAAAGTATTTGCAAAAATCATTACAAGAACAGCAGCTATACAGAGATTTCAGGTAGAATGCTTTTTATTTAGTTATTTCTTTTCTGTCTCCAATTTGTGTTTCAATAGAATCGTCTAGTGCTCAGCACCTTGAGCAAAAACAGGACATCTAGCTTCTGTATATTAACTAAAGGTCTGCCTATTTCAGAAGCCCAGGAAAATAATTGCAGGAATATTGAGACCACTGATATTTTTTCTTATTGTTGGAGTTGCCATCATTATTACAGGAAGCCAAGGTGAGATCTGGACCCTGCTTGGACTCAGCACTGCAGAATAAAGGACAGACTGAAAGACAGAGCTGGTAGCACTGCTGAATAGAGCAGACAGGAATCCCAAATTTTTCAGTCTCTAAGACAGAAGGTATATCTTTTTCTCTTGCATAAAGGATTTGAATTAACTTTTATCTGCTATATTTCATATGTACTTTAGCTGTTGGGGAGCGCTATTATTCTTTTTCTTTCAAGGTAGGCACGACTAGAAAAGAAAAAAGGAAAGACACAGCAAAACTCTCCAGTGAATTAGAAGGATATGTTGCAAGCTACTATTAGCACTATGCCTTTTCTTTTAGGAAGAAAACATTGAGAGAAAAAAGCATTATGAGATATTTTTTTGCAAAATACTCTTAGAAGCTATGAGAGATACAAAATATCATAACAATGTATTAGAGGCCACAATACAGTACAGGAGATTGTCTTGATAGCTTACATAAAATTGAAAGCTCATGCTCTTAGATATAGAAAACAGGTGAAAGAATTATTTCTGTGTAGTGATAAATAGAAATACAAGTAAGCCTACCTGGCTAGCATTCCAAAGCTGGGAATAGGAAATAAAGGAGGACCTTCACTTACTATATCTGATGTTCTGAAACTACCAACAGGCTGACTGACTATCTATCTATCTATCTATCTATCCATCTATAAAGATGCATTGCAGGATATGTAATGTGACCAAATGGAGCAGATGAAAGTGGGGTTTTTTTTTTGTTTTGCCTTGACTGTTAGCAGTTAGGTAATATACTTACATTTTCAGAACTATTGTACACAAACATATACTGAATATTAACTATGTCATGGGTAGAAAGTGTGCTTTTTTATAAAGTGTCCAGGAGTATACTGTACTTTTTTGCTAGGATTGCTTGTGTGGATTTTATTATTTCTATTATCCACTGTACTTTCCATACCTTACTTCATTGATCTGATTATTTCACAGGAGGATTTTTGTGTGAGTTTCTTGTTACTTTTTACCCACTCTCATAAAGTATTGAGTATTCTTAGTTTCTACTGACTTGAGAAACACCAACGAATTCCCTGTCTTACAGGGGAGTTTAATTTCTTTGGTGTCTTCTGCTTTGAAGGAATGCTATTATTTCAGTCCTTTGCAAGATGAGGGATCAAAGCCCAAAGTGTCTCAGATTCCACACCCAAAGACACATCCATCCAAAAGTGGGATTCATCCCATGGAATATCTTGGTAATTTTTTTGTCATCCTGAAATTGAACAAAGAATAAAAACTTACACTCCAAGGACATGGATAGGCGATGAATCGTCTACAGAAGTTTCTTGTGTTGATTGATATGAAAACCAGTGTCTGATACACATGAACTTTAAACTCCCACAAGACACTATGGCAGCTCAGCTGGGTAAAGGATGTTTCTGCCAAACAAAACAGAAATGGACTTTTAATTTTTTTTTTTTTTTTGAGGAAGATTACAGTGCACCAAGTTGTTAAAACATATTCTTCTATTAACTTTTTAAATATAAATTTATATTTTCAAATGCCACTGATATTTTAAGAATGGAGTATTTAGGAATGTATCCATAAAAGCTATAATTTGTACTGGACAGAGGCTACAATAATAAGAAAGGAAGTACAAAACCACACAAAGGAAGTAGTCACTTCAGAGTTTTTCAATATAAAGCATGATTCTATTCAAATTCTGTTGAGGTAACTGAGAATCTTTCCCATACCTTCAGAGATCTTTGGTTCACACTATATTGTATCACAACAATCCCTTTTGTTTCCTATTCATTTAGAAGATTTTGTATTACACTAATCCTTCACCTACTGGAGATTTTGAGGTCTTCTCTAACACTAAAACCTGTCTTGAAGTATGAGACTGGATAGTAATAAAGTAAACAAGAAGTACTTGTTCTGGATATAAGCAGGAACTTAAGTTCTGCTAGAGTTTTCATCAAGCATAACTCCAGCCCCGGTAAGTCTCACACTATTAGAATACTTCCATATATACATAAATAACAGTTGTGCTAAGAAATGCAAGTGTCAGAGATTTATTCCTGTTTTTCATCACCAAAGTAATGTAGAATACACAAACACTTAACTTAGTGAATTATGGGTCTTCTCTATATACAAAATAGAAATCTGCCACCAGAGAAGAACAGCAATGACTGATTCCTTGTAAGTGTTTTTCTAAAATGAAATGAGAGGTATTTGGTACAAATCACTCTGCTTTCCCCTTGTGCTTCTCTTTGTAGCCAAATTACAAAGCCATTTGGAGCGGAAAAAAGTTTCTAAGTGGCAGCAAAATGAACCCACTGCCTGTTTTGACCATACCAGAACTCCAGGAAGGGAAGGACTCTGGGGTGTCAGCAGCAGATTTCCCTGGCCTCTGAGCATTGTTTGGGACCCCACTGTGGAAACTTAGGACTGCTACTGCTTTCTGAAATATCTGCTATCCCAGATCTCCAGGCTTGCTTCTCTTCCTTTCCTTTCCACACTGGGAAAAAACATACTCCAACAAGGTCTGGTCTGCTATCCTTTAGCAACAATATTTGGATTTTGTTTGCACCACTGTGAAGCTTTGAAGAAGTTCTGCTGAAGCATATGGTTTGATCTTCCCTCTTTATCTGTAAGCATTAACCATTGCCAAGAAATATCCCTCCAGAAGCCTTGTTAAATATCTGGCTCCAGGGATGTCATGGCACTCCGAGGTTCCCAGTCGCATAACTTTGTTTGAAGCATTTATCAGACATATAAGATTCTTCGTCACTAAATTGGACCCTCCTAATCCACCACATTTTATTCTGATCAGTCAAGTGTTTGGAACAACAGGAGGTAGCACATTTTTATTTTAACCTTACATGTCTTTTTTTTTTAGACCACGGGAAGCTGACGATAACTGTAATGTGAAACTTACTCCTACTTAGCCAGAACTCCCAAAGAGACCAGTTGGAAATTTAGACTGTTAGAGAAGAAAGAAGGGAAGTATGTTCAGAAGGAAATATATATGTAATGTGTATAATTGGGCCTACTTTCTGAAGTCATGTTCCCTCATGCCTATTACTTTCACTCAAGGGTGTCTTACTAAGTGGCACTGTAACTTATTTTGGTGTTTCTTTCAGTAGAATTTAAAAGCATTTATCATGCTGAAAATCTTAGAGCAGCACACTGTTTGGTATCATTAAATCTCATTAGCAATCAACATTTAAAAAACATTTTCTCAGGGTTTTTTCCTTAATACCCATACATATAGTTTTTCCATAATTAAGCATGTCTATTAGTTTCACATCGTGAGTGGGATGGAATTTTAAATAACATCCATTTCTTTCAGAAATAAATGGGAGTCTGAAATGAAAAAGTCCTCAGTTATCTGGCTGTAGCTATAAGAGTGAGGAAAAGGATGGGATGAAAATAATGCAAAATATACTGTGCTGCATTGCTGAGAAAAGGGTGGAAGGTTTTCAACCAACACAAGCCTCAGCAAAGAATGATCACTTCCGTGACAGGCTGTGAAATCCTATCTCTGCTGAACACAGACCTAACCTTTCTAGGAGGTTTTTGCAAAACGTTAATTTCACTCAAACACTGAACTCTAACCTGGATGAAACTGGAACATGAAGATGCTTGAAATGTTTGGAGATGCAAAGTTGCTCCTGAGGAGAACACTTGACTTGGAGGCAAGGTGTTTTGTTCAGCCCAGTTGCTCTCACTTCTCAGCACACGGGCTGTCCAGCACCAAGGGAAATATTGAGGTTTTAGATTTAAAAGACAACATTGGTCAACATACCTGTGTTCATGGAGGTGGGCAGGGTTGTGGTTTCCAAATTTGTTTCCATTTGTTTGAGAAATTAGTAGCACAGATCAGCCCTGCACCAGGATCTCTTTTGTTTACTTACAAAGAGGGAACAGAAAGCCAAGCCTAACTCAATAAAAGCAGTTAACAGCAGGCATTTTCCTTCATCAAGTATTCCCAATTCTACAAGACCGACAAACTCTGTGCCCAGGAAGTCCTGCTCTTGCTCTCTCTCTTAAGCCACATTTCAACTCTTTCTGTAAGTTTTCAGCACACAGAGAACATGTCTTGAAACCAATAAACCAGCCCCATCTTGTGTAACCAGGGAAATCCATCAGTTGACAGATCAATGTCTGAACTTCTTAGACACAATAAATAGACAAAAAGTAATAAATATAGCAACAACCAAACTCATAATGCTTACATTAAAAAGTTCTTATATGATTATCTAATAGTCCAATGAAACTTGAGGCACTACTTATGCTACAAATTTTCGCACAAAAGAAAATTAAAATATGGATGCACGCTTGAGCTTAGTGCAGAAAATGCTGAAATTCTGCAAGTCATTTAGGTTCTTTGATTAAGTACACTCTGATTTACACCAGATTTAACCTGTATTCACCACTAGGGAACATCTTACAAAGAAAGAGGGAGGTTTTACCCTTGTGTATCCTACAAAGAAAGAGGAAGGGTTTACCCTTCTGTCACTTTGGCACTCCCCTTTTGATAACCCTTCTTATCTGGCATCAACATCAGAGCTGCATTCATCGTTGTCTCTGCACTGAGCTGTGTAAGGGAAACATCTGATTGCAGATCAGTCAAAGTGTTTACTTTTTTTCTATAGTGCAAAAGCAATAAAAGTAGTTTCTAGAACTACACAACTGGGGCGTGCCTGGTTGAGAGGAACATGGAGATCTGCTGATGGCAGCAGAAAATAAAAATAATCCTTCACGATCTGTCTAAAATGTTAATTGTTTTGCAAGTTAGAATTGTAATATTTGCTCCTTTCTTTAGCAGGTCTCTGTTCTCAGTCAGCACCTGCCATTGACTGTTTGGACCATGATTATAGCTCCTTCACTTTGAACTGTTGCCATTAACTAGCCAGCTTCTGTTTCTTTCCTGAACATCATCCTTTTGCCTTGCTATTTTCTCTTCTTCACTGGAAACTTGGACCTTAGGAGTACTACAATTCTCCCCATAGACATCTAGCTGCAGGAGAATTGTACATACATCTGTGTCATACGGAGAAGAGGAACACCTGATGGGAGCTTCAGACTGACCAAGTGTCTTCCAAAATGGAGAATGTAAGACTTCCCTCAGATGAAATCAGTGGTGCCTCTTCTGTCAGCCTTCCTCACTTGTGGAAAGCTCTGGTCTCTCTCCAGGCAGCAGACCAAATCTCTAACAAAGGGTCCCAGATGGGAGGAAGGAATTTCCATTTCTAGCCAGCCTACTGTGAGAATTCTGCCTTTCCTCTTCTGAAAAGTCTTGTCATCTCTCAAAATGCAGCTGGAATTCCTCACATCAAAAAGTCTGGACTGCTGATAGGTGAAAATTGCAAAGCGGTGGGATGATTTTGTGCCAGATACCCCTCTGCCCAGCATTAACTCCAGGTCTGATAAGACGTGGAAAGAAGTGGTGTGCGTATCAGTCAACCTGCATCAGGCTCAGCATGTGTTAAAGAAAGGGCTGTGATGGAACTCTGACAACTTTAATCAATCTACTGCTTCTCCAGACTTGTTCCTACACATGCCTGCAGCCCTCCTGCTTCCTCTGTGACTGTGCCAAGCCTCAGATTTCACAGCGCCAGTCTGTAAAGACCATGCTGTTCATCATCCATCATGAACTCATGAGTAGGGTGTCCTAACTTCTTTACTGTACAGCTTTGAAATGGATCCTGTAGCGAATAATGACTCTCCATCTATTTCTGATCTGATCTAAAACACATTTCCTTCTTTGCTGTACATCTACTTTCCATCCCTGCTTTCCATCTTATTTTTAAACTTTACCATGGAGAGCCATATGGTGTATTAAAGACATTACACAAAGAAGGCAATGCATTCTGTTGTACTATTCCCCATCCCACCACATCGAACTGCTATGAGGAGAGAGGAGAGTATTGTAGAGAAGGAAAAACCAGGCAAAATCTTCTGCTAACCATAATTCCAATTCTCTGCAAATCTGGAGGAGAGGAAGTCATAGTCAACAGCCATATTGGTTAAAAATGATCTGTAGGACAGAAATTCCCAAAACCAAGTTAGGCTGCATATAGCAGACAAAATTAATGCCTACTATAACATACCTTAATTCAGTTCAGAAGAACTTGGACCAACATTATCTAACTTCAAAGATATTTCTACAAGGATGAGCTACAACTTGGTGACATTTATTATGGAACTCCATAGAATGAGAACAAAGACTCGGCTTTCCAAACGTGTATCACAGAAGCAATTGTATCACCAGCAATATGGATAGGAGGAATAAGCTCATACAATTAAATAAATATGAAATCTTTCAATTAAAGTTAAAGTCTTAGAAGTGCGATTTCATGAACAGTTGGTAAGAGCTGCTATATTTTTAAGATAATAACAATCAATTCTTCCTGTACAATAAAAATAGTTATAAGAGAAAAATCACTCAAAACTGAAATGTAAGAGGACAAAAGGTCACAAATTGCAATAGAAACCCCTAGGGAATCTGAAAATGTATAGGGGTTGGGGGTTTTAAAAACTTGTCTAGCTATTGAAGAAAAATATTGTATTAACAAATGGACAAATGAGACTAGAGCTATCCCTCAGAGTCTCTTCATCAACCACAATCATATGAAGAATCCAGTGTACCTTTTTGAAAAGTAGTTGAAATACTGAATCTGCTAAAGCAGAGAACAAGCCTTTGTTAGCTACTTTTGAAGGTCATCACTAGCTTTTAGTGTATAGGACGTTTTTACAACAATTAGATCAAAACTCAGATTGAAAATGTTGGTGGATTTCATAAGTTAGAATGACATCAATAGTTGACTCCTAGAGGGCACTGCCTGGGAACAAGGGTTTTATTCTAAAAAAATCTCTCTTCCACTTGGAGCACCACTGGAAACGCACATTAATTTTACGTGATAACAAATGATTGTTTGTTCATTTTAAATTTAAAGGACGTTTGAAGAAAGACAGTTTCATTTTGGTCACCTTGGGTGTTGAAAACCTGAAAACCCCTGTTGCTTGTGCAACTCCTGAGCAGTCATGTGGATCCTAATAATCAAAACAGATGCACATACAATGTCTTTGGCATGGCTGCCGTTATACCATCTGTTAAGCTAAGTTTGCACACTAAGAAGATATAAACCCAACCCTAAGAGGTCATAACTTCAAAACTGAGGTGAACCTCAATGAGCAGGCCTTCAAATCAATGCTAGCATGTCCTATCTCTGAAAAATAACTCATTTCATAGTGCTCACAAGCTCCATTAAATGGCATGGCAAATATAAATGCTGTGGATATCAAAAATCTCAACTCCTTTAGACCACAGCAGCATGCAGAATGTAAAACATAAAGATTTGAGGAACAAGAAAAATTCAGTTTGTCCAATAGGCCTGCCAAATTTTGTTCCTCTTAATATCATGTGAGCA
Organism: Dicrurus megarhynchus; assembly: GCA_013399195.1. Classification (NCBI taxonomy): domain Eukaryota; kingdom Metazoa; phylum Chordata; class Aves; order Passeriformes; family Dicruridae; genus Dicrurus; species Dicrurus megarhynchus. The sequence goes on along the minus strand of VXAD01004809.1, from coordinate 826,700 downwards.
GGAAGGAAAGTAATTATTATTTTTCTACATGACACTAATTCCTTTTGCAATTGACAGGCTGAACAAAGGCTGCACATGTTTCATTTGGCCAAAAGGTTAGTTTCTGTTCAAGAGCATAATGGATGATTCATTACTTTAAGAAACAACCCTGCAAGAAAACAAAGAAAAATGTCATGTTGGTGAGGTACTAAAACAACTACTGTTTCATGCACAAACAGTACCTGAAACATTGTCTTCTGTTACATTAGCAGGATACATATTTTTAACAAGACTGTTAAAAGGAAGCCAATTTCCTCTACTTACTTGTGATTTTAAACTGAAAATATTCATGTCACCACTTTGAAATTCCTGGAGTCCCCTCCCACATGTTTCTGGTACCTCTGTTAGCCTCTGGCACCTGTACTGGAGTGTGTAATGTAGATACTACATGTAAACATGCCAAGGTAGTGGAAAGAACTGAAGGTCCCTGTTAAAACCAGTATAAACTCCTATTACAAAGGCAGTGTAGCAATGTCGGTTCTGGCAATAACAGTGGCTTCGTAAAGCCACAAAAGAACCTCCCTCCTGAGAGACGAAACTCTCCTCATCCATTTCTGCAGACATGGATTACCTTTCACTCATGAAATTTTTTGTCCTTCAAGCTGAGCCATTAGTTAGAGGATGAATCAAAGAGTTGGAAATTAAAACACATGCTGCAGATAGTGGATAGCATGTTAAAACTCATTAAGCAGGTTGCTCACAGCCAATGGACTATTTTTGTTCAAAGTCATGTAGACCAAAAGAAGTTTCAAATGTAAAATTTATAAATACTGGAAGCTGAGTGTGCCACTGCAGAAAACTGAAATTGGCATCATTCACCCCTGGGTCTGTGAGGTTCTTCCCCATTTTCTCACTGTGCCTTTGAAACAGTTAAATCTGCAGCATTGTCATCATATTACAACAAAAGTTTTACTTAGGGAACCTGATGACAGATGATTTGAGTTAGTAAGAGCTGTGATTAAAAAAAAAAAGCATAGAGCATATATATATATGTAGCATATGGGCAGGAGTAAAAAACTTACAGGGTGAAATTAATTACTTGGTTATTTAAGGGATTAAAGATGTAAAGGATTGGGTAAGATTAAGAAAATAAATGCATACAAGAGGCTTCCAAGTAGGGTGACCGTAAGACTTATTGAACTGCAAAGCAGTTCTCAAATGAAGAGATAAAAGGTCCATTACATGCAGTGTTCAACCATCATGCAAGACAAGCACTAGCAAATACACATAGGAGGATTAATTTTACCTGGTAAAGAAAAGGGTGTGGTTTCCTAACTGCAGAGTTAGGGAAAATCCCCTATATTCATTATATTTCTAGTTTTAAAAACTGAGATACTCCATTTTGTAAGCATGATGTTCAGCACTCTTAGCCTTGGTGAAAAACAGTTTTATTGCACAGACTTAGCATAACTTTTATTATTCATTGCTGTATTTTCTTCCAAAGGAGTAACACACATCCAGCAATACTGTATATATTATCACACACTGTAACACAAGGTAGAGAAAAATTATTTTCTGAGATGCTTTGGTATTTTCTTATTTATAGGACATTGGTCCAGAGATAATATTTATAAAGGTTTCTCTGCTTCCTGTTATATGTCACTAACACTGAAAAGAAATATGATTGAGCATATTTGAGAAAACTCCTGTATACTTGTTAGGCGAATTTTCTGAACTCCTTTTGACATCATTGTTTATAATAAAGACAGTTAATCTGTTCTTATTTTTGCCCTAAGTAACTAAAATCTCTTTCTGCCTGAGGATCTATCCAACAGTCAATTTCTTTGGATCATATTACCTTTTACCTGATGAACGCAATTAATCATGGTAGTAAGTAACACAGCTACACTCTAATTTTTAGGCATGGTCCTTCACTGACTTAAGGACCTTGTTCCAGTCGTTATTCTAGCTGACAGCTTGCTTTCAACTTTACTTTGCCTACAGCACATTGCAATTTTTTCCAGAAAAAAAAGGAATTCTTAGAAAGCACAAGAAAAGCTAACCCCAGAATTTCCTGACATAATGCCTCAGAAATCACCATTTTTCATTACCATTTTTAAAAGGTTTGGAATTTTCACTAAATCCTATTTTGAGATTTTCAAAATCATGAAGGTGTCTTTTCTTCATCAAAATGTCTTTTAGGAGATAACAGAATTAACAGACAATTATGTTTCCAAATGAGAAGCATCACACAAAAGCTCTTGAACTGAGCTAAATGAAACATTTTGACAGACTCAATCTGATGTTCCTCCCCACTGGATTTTCAGTTCACTCTTACAAAATATCAGTTTTTCCGTTCCGAATGAGACAGTGCCAATATTAAATATCTTTCTCATCCTTCTCTAACGCAAGCTGTCAAGCTGATATTTTTGAATAAATCAGTAGGTCTCCAGTCTCTCAGAATTTATTTCAAGAGTATTGCCCCAAATATTTTTTTTAACAACTGTCAAGTCTTTTGCATTGACAAGTTGAGAACTGTTCATGAACTTGGTATGTTATGCACACCTCCTGGAGTATGAAAAGTCCAGAAGCAGTGTGACCACATTTGCACAGTGTCACATCTGAGGAGATAATCCTCTCTGCTGGGTTTATTAGCTGAAAAATTTCCATACCATATTCACCCTGCCTCTGATTTCAGAGAAAATATGGCCAGAGACAATGAGAGTTTTCCTTCCTATCTTCCTCTTACACTGTGTCTACCCTTTGGTTGCAATATGTGGCATTAGCTGAACTCCTCATAGCTTCCATTCATTGCCTTTCGCAAGCCTGCTCTGTCAAACCTCTCAACTCAATCATGGTTCTGAGAAAAGTCCTTTTTCCTAGTAAGGCTGCTCAGTAGCCCCCTGTGCAGCTGAGGCTTTTTGAGACAACAACAACCCTCTTTTTCTTGAGGAATTGAAAAGCAAAACAAAATTGCAGTATAATGGTGTGCAAATCGCTATCTGTTTTAACAGAGGCTTTCTGCTCATGTGTTTCCCCTAAAATATAGATTCACTCTGACTCCTATCCAGGATATTTTAAAACACTGGAAATAAGGGCTATAGAAAATCCCTTCCCTTTTCTCTTTACCCCCTAAAATGGACTCTTGTGGTTCCAACTCATCAGGTCACACTTTGTCTGTTGCCTAAGAAGGCTTTCAAATAACCCCGGTTTAGACTGAAGCTTCTTTTGAAGGAAAAATCAGTGGGTTGCTTTATTTTTTTAAATGTTCTAATTCTACCATTCACAGTGTAAAGAGTGGCTGTAGGAAAGAAAAAACCTTCTTCTCCCCCTTACCTCTGCCAACCTGCTACTTTTTCCTTTTTGAACGCCTTTAGCCTGAGCTATGGAGACTTCAAAGACTTCAAAGGCAGCTGATTCTGCTGCTGGGACTAACACTGAAAATGCTGGATTCAGCAGAGAATGCAAATGTTATGGATCATGGAAGATCTTCATTTGTTTCAAAAGAATGGTGGGTTTTATTCATTTCAAATTAATTAAAAGGAATATCCAAAACAAGCAAACAAACAAAAACAGAAGAGGGAAAAATCACAGAAGGACCAAGGAATTAGTGTGCAGAAAACATGTTGAATTTTCTTCTGTGCTCAGCACACAGTAAGGAGGCAGGACATTAGTTATGGCTCTCTCTGTGGTTTCCTCTAGCTGAGAAGGCAGAGCATAATCAGTCGGCAACTCTTTCTTAGGTGCCTCTGCCAGTGTGCATCATATTCAAGCTGGCTCCTTAACCTTGGTCCTGTTGCTGCCACAGGCTGTAGAACAAGGGCAGAGAAGACAATAGAGTGTCCCAGAGGGCACTGGAGGGTCACGATGCTGGAGGAATCAGAGGCAAAGCCATCACGGGCACAGGGATCTCTTCTGTGCCACTGGCAAGGGGCTACGGGGATGTGAGATGAGCTGCTGAGAAGGAAGTCATAGTCAAGCTCATGGATTAACTAGGGAAAGGCCCATTTTATTTCTGTTCCAGGTTCATGAGAGACCCTAGGAGAAAATCCTGTGAAATAAGTTAGGCAGCTCTTTGCTTCTCATGTGTCAGCTGAACTGTCCCTCTTTATCTGGCTTCTTGCCATCTGTAGTGATCTCAGCATCAAGTCTGCTGCTGTCTGATCTAACATCTGCTGCAGAGGTCAGAAACTTGGTTAACAAAACATGCAATTTCTACTATTCATTAGGATTTAATGGTGGAATTATCAAAATAATCCTAAAATGCTAATGTTTTATTTATACAGATAACTGAAAGTCTAGCAGATACTCCTGAAAAATTAGTTAGGTTTGGACAACATGTGAATTTTATTTCAGGTGTTATGCTTTTAAATACAGCATCATAGCTTTTTAACTAGTGCATATTAGTTGTAACAGGCAGGCAGTGCAATTAATGCAAAGGGGCTCCACATCTTTTATTACAGAGGATTCTGGGGTTTCAATTTTGGGATTAAACAATTTAAAAAACAACCTTGAAAGGGTTTGAGTAAGAGCCCTTCAAAATGAAAAATTATTGTCTTAACTCGTTTTGGATGAACTACTCTGGGAAAAAGAGTATTGTTTAATTTTCATTTTGAATTAAAGACCTGGAAAGCTGAGTAATACACAGGCTAATTCTGAGCTGAGCTGTGCTTCTGCTCATCTGAGTGCCATAAAAATGTATTAAAAGAGGAATTATTTTGTACACTGTGCTGTACTTCAACATTTAATTCTCAGCAGGCTATAAAATCACTTCCAACATAATGAAATTACAAAAGAATTTTAATTTCATTTTCAATCCCTTATCACCACAAATTACTAAGAGAAGATGGTCAGAAGATGACTAGTGATATTGCTACTCTCCCTCGTCTGATGACCAGGGCTTTTTGACCGAAATACCTGCAAAAGACTTTTGTAGGTAATTTAAATAAGGCATAGTGCAGAAGATCCTGAAATATGCAGCTGAGTACAGCAGCTTAAGCATTATGAAAACACTGCTGTTAGAAAGGATTCTGAGTAGAATAGGTAAAATAATAGTAAATAGTCAAAATAATAACCAGGCAAAACAATAATAATAAATATCAACACAGTAAGGGTTAAATGTAAAAAGACAAAATTATATAATCTGAGTGTCAGATCAATAAAAAATTAACTATCCTTTGGTGCTATTTCAAAGAAAAGACAAAAAAAATCTTCCAACAACAAAGCTTTTCCCTGAAATTTGTAAAATATTCAAGGGTGAGTTCTTTTTTTTTTTCCTCCTGGGCCAAAGTCCACAGTTGTTCAAGCCAAATTTTCACTAGAACCAATAAAGGCTTTTCAAACTTACTTTCTTTTTTACAGTTAGGCAGAGGCAGAAGCAGAGGCCTTCCAGGACTGACACAAAAGTTACTGGCCTGTTACAAAGCAGATCTTAATATCTTCCATGAAGATATCTTCCATTCTTCCATGAAGACAGGGTGCATGTCTGGATGTACAAATCATTTTAAGTTTCTGCACATTTAAAATGTTAGTTTGAGCTAAAGTCCTAGATACCTGTAAAGCCCCAGTAAACAAAGGGAATCTCCTCAAAGATCAAGGAACGAAAATTCCAAGAAATAATCTCTCCAAGACTAAATTTCTGCTGGAGAAACAATTACCCTAGGTACCTGAAATGTGTTCAAGTGGTAATGTCTAGACATGGACACACCAAAAAAAAGAAATTCAAAAAACTCCCTGTACAATTGTCTAAGCAGTTTCCCACACACAATTCAGTACACACTCTTAGATTGAGCATATCTTGTTTAAGCTCAAGTTCAATGAAAAGCACAACAGAGCATGTCAGTTCAATTATCAGGGAAAGGCCCTCAATTATCTCATGCAAGCAAGATATAGGACCATTCTACACCCTTGGGAATGCAGGCTCTTTCACTTGCTGGAATGCACAGGGTATGGTGGGTGGGAGCAAAGCAAAACACTCTGCTTCCTCCAGCAGCCCTCAGTCCTGACCAAGCATTGTCTGAGCTTCATTGAAGACCACCGCATCTGGATGACCACCACAGTGACCTCTGATTTTCATCTTCTATAAGTGGCCATCTCTTAGATTTAAAGCAGTTCACGACCGGCTTCCTAAGCTGTGATGCAACTTCTGAGAAGTAGCACGACCGGAGGTCTTGATCTCTTCTCGTACGGGATCATACCCACATAAATCAGCCTATTTAGGCATTACAGCTCTCCCATCACCCAGCAACCAGACTGTGGGATTCCTAAGTTGTGGTCCCACTTCCAGTTGCAGTTGGTACAATTCATCCAATGACTTGTAAGAAGAAAATGTGCAAAGACAGAGGCTAAGTGAGAACAGAGGAAAAGGGAAACAAAACAATGTGCTCAAGTTTGTAGAGCTGGACACAGTCTGAGCCTGAAGCTGAACTTTCCCACAACCCTGGTCAATGCTTTGGGTTATACCTCCTTTAACAAATAGAGAAACTAAACCAGAGAAGGGAGACAAGGGAAAATATAATGGAAATGTGTCTTGGTTGTTTGTTTCAGACATACAGCTACACTACTCAGTTTCGCAGTGATTTATACCTGCTTAGCAGATGCCTGCTCTAAGCCCTCATACTTGTTCCCAAATAACCTGTGAAGATAAACCAGGAGTGCTCTTCCAGCTGGGGACATGAATCATATTTCATTTCTTGTGTAATACTTCTGCACTCTGTATTTAACAGGTTTCTCTCCTTATTTTATTTAGTTTAGTACAACTTTTTAGGCTAACACAGATAAATTTATGTGTCACATTTATTTATGCCCCTAAAACAGCTCCATTGTGATGTATGTGATGAATACTGAAAGAGAAGTGATTCCAGAAGCTGCTCAGGCGTCTGTGTATCCGTGCCAAATTCCACATTATATTTATCTCTCAGCTATCGCCCAAACACAGGCCCAGTTCATACTAAACACGCTTTCTGTTTCCACAATATTTTCTTTTAACTGCATCCATAAAATACAAGTTACAAATTACCTTTACCTTCTGTCACCTCTCTTCTCCATTTCCTTTCTTTTTTTGCTTTATTCATCCTAATGTTGCCACACTGTATAAAAGTCAAACTGAAGAAGAATCTGCCTTCAGGAGTAACTGCCTTTTCCCTCCACGTTTAACATGGCACTGATTAAATTACATGCCAGGTGATCCCATTTTGTATTATTGGAGGGAGTTCCATTATTGGTTGCAGAAAATAACAGCAAGGACAATAAGAAGTGGAAGTGATTTTCCAAAAGATGGACCAGTGATGAACAAAATCTTTTAACATCTACGACTAACTTGCACACTTCCACTTCCATTCAAAACTAAGGCCGCTAACAATATCATTGATTCTGTTTTAAAGATATAACCCCTGTGTCATTTTCTTACCCCAAAGAAGCCAGGTCCTTCAGAGACATTCACAAGCTTATTTGGTTTAATTTCAAAGCAAGCAGATTTCCCAAGGTTCCCCTAGGAAGAGAAAACCCTCTGGGAGATCTAAAATTGCTGAATAAAAATGAAGGTTGTTCACAACTAACTTGCATTAGTCCAGAAAAAAACAGGGACCAGGTAACTTTTTAAGACATAGGTGTGATGATTTAAGATACATGGAAGGGTGCACTATTCTGTGCATAAGGAATTGGCTGGATGATCATAGCCAGAGAGTGGTGTTTTAACAGCTCTATGTCCAGGTGGAGGCCAGTGATGACTGGTGTTGCTCAGGGCCCTGTCTTGGGACTGGTGTCCTTCAGTATCTTTATCAAAGACACAGACAGTGAGATCAACAGCACCCTCAGCAAGTCTGCCGAAGCTGAGTGGTGCAGTTGACATAACACAAGGAAGGGATGCTGTCCAAGGGTACCTGTACAAATGTGAGAAGAAACATTTCTTTTAGAAAAGAGAGGGAGCAACTTTTTACTTGGGCAGATAGTGAGAGTATAAGGGAGAATGGTTTTGAAATAAAAGAGGAGATTCAGATTAGATGCCAAGAAATATCTTACTCAGAGGGTGGTGAGACTCTGGAACAGTTTTCCCAGTGAAGTTGTGGATGTCTCATCCCTGGGGCAGTTCAAGGCCAGGTTGGATGCATGCCTGAGCAACCTGGTCTAGTGGAAAATGTCCCTCCCTATGGCAGAGGGGTTGGAACTAGATGATCTTTAAGATCCTTTTCAACTCAAGCCATCCTATGATTCTATGATTAATCAAATAAAGCTTTTTTGGCATTGATTTTTTGTCAATGTCAAGCACTGGTTCAGACTTCTGTCAAAGAGCTTTTCATCCGCACATCAGTTCCAGCATAAATGAGCATCTGGCCTGCCTGTCAAAGACACAGGGATTCAATAGGAAACACATAACCAATAGGCCAGGTGGCTGGAAGAAAGAAAACCAACCAACCAACAAAACAAACAAAAACCCCTAGACTGGTGTAATTTAGGTATTAGAACTATTATCCCCGTTTGCATAGGGTTGGCACTGAGTTCCCAAACTTGTACTTGGATGGGACTTTAATGACCCAGTGCTTGAGCCAGATTTTAAAGACTTATAATATGAATGTTCTTGTTATTTTTTTCTTGTTTTGATGCAGAGTGAAGAGCTGACGTTTCCCCAGTTATGAACATGTGAATCGTCACTCCTTTAAAAATATGCCGTTTGCACTTCAGATCTAAACTTTCATAGTTTCTGTGGTCTCAGGTAGTTGTTAGGAGCAGTTAAAACTCAGTTCATATTTTTACACTCGTTGAAAGATTTTTAACATAAACTTTAAGTTGGAAAGCCACCAGAAAGCCAAAAGATTATTATGTTTTACTTTCAGCAGGATATCACCAGAGAAACCTCTCAGAAATTTTTGTTTGAACTGTGGTATATGTTTCAGAGGGACACTCAATCCTAAAATAAAGGGTCCACATGGTGGAAAATCAATCACATTCCTAGGTAAGTTATGTCTATGTTTAACTACCATCAGTGTTAAAAATCAGTTCCGTGCTTCAAATCTAAATTTGTCTTGCCTCAGCTTCCAACTGCTGAATCTCATTATGGTTTTTTACTGATAGATTAAAGAACTGGCTATGAGAAATCTCTTCCTCAGGTAGGTACTCACAGAGCAAGATAAAACCATCCCTTAGCCTTCTTTTCAGCAAAATAGGTGGATGAATCTTCTTAAATTTCTCGGTATGAAATATGTTTTCCAAACCAAAAATCTTTCACTGAACTTCTTTGAATGCTTCTCACCATCCATAACACTTTTAAACTGCAGCACAGGAAAGTTCTCCTGTGTGAAATTATCAGTTGTGCTGACTTTAACTATTTTAAATGTAATTATTATTAGGGCCTTTACAACCTTTTATGTGTGTATCTTGTTTAGAGACATCTGAAGTTCAACAGAACCAGACAGATAAGTTGTAATGCTGTTAGATGCTAGTTTGAAGCTAACCACAGACTATTAATCTCAGAAAGAGGCCAGTTGTTTTATGTTATTTCTATATTTTCTGGTGGATAGATAAGCAAATATGTTTGGGAGACAAATGCATCTGAGGGAGGTGAATAACTGTGCAGCTAGATTTTTTTTTTTTTTTTGGTGCTGAACTTCTGACAATCCCCATTTAGGCACAGGCAACAGAATAGGTAAGAGAAGCTGGAGCAAGAGATCACCTGTTTTGCATATAAAATCGAAGGGCAAGCTGCTCAAACTGCATGTAAAGAAAAGACAATACTTATGTTTGATCCGTACACCCCTCTCCTCTCATTGCTGCTGCTCCTGCTGAGGAAGGTGTCAGCTGCTTTACTGAGACAGAAGGAATTTTTACCCCCTCTCTTCACCCACCTAGTATTTTACTCACAGCTCTTCATTTTATTTAGGTTGTCTTACCATCATACAGTTTTGCCTACATGTCTGGGAAGCTTTGAACCAGAGCTAATAAAATAAATTTTTTTCTGACAAAGTTGATAAGTGTCTTTACTTTTTTGTCCATTTTTTACTTTGTAAAAATAGTTTGCAAATAAAAACAGAAAAATTCCTCGGTTCTGAAACTAAAATAAAACAAAGGTTTTGGCATATTTTTTCTTTGTCTCCTTTGACTGTTCTGACAGAAATTGTGTTCTCTCTTTACAGTGACAAAATGAAAATATAGGTCGTACTAAGTAGGTCCTTATCTAAATGGAAAGGACAATGTCTCTGTGATACAAAAAAGACAAAAACACTTTTGCAAAAAAAGTACCACCTCCCCAAGCAAAAATGCCTGTGTTGAGATGTCAAGACCACACACAGCTTAACTACTGCTGTGGTATTGATCTTCCCAAATGTCTGCGGCCTGTGCCAGCTATTCCTATCACTGCTAAACTTGGCTTTACCCTCTTGAACTCACTCCTTCCCACCTTTATTTGCACTTGTCAGTGAGAGAAACAGTAGCAGACAGAAAGAAATTGTTTGTGTCATCTATATCAGAGTTGGGCTCAGGCTCATTTGTATTCTCTCTTAGGTGCTTAATGGGCACTTGAACTCAAGGTGTCACGGTTCTCTCCTGTGGTGATACCCTTGGTTCAATTCTCTCTGTTCTTCTGTTTCTTTGTGAATGAATCTGCAACAGCATCAAAATGTCAATTGCTGAAACCATGCAATACCAGGAAAGGTTTTTCACTTCTGTCACTGGGCACAGCAACAAATACACATCAATATAATCAGGATTTTTAGTGACCCAAATCCAGCTCCACTACTCCAGATCAGTGCATTCATTTCAGAAAGGCTAGAAAACACCTTAAAGGGAAAACAAAAGGAAGATACTAAATGCTAAATGTTCAGCGTAGTAGATGGTAATTAACTTAGCCATGCAGTTCCCATTACTGTTAATAGGAATCAGATGGCTGGATCCCTGTGCTAAAAATGTCATTTTAAATAGATATCTGCATGCGTGCCAAGCACAAAGAATCAAGGTAGCAGAAAATGTCGGTGAGGAAGATACAAACACTGAAGGCACTGAAGGCATCTAGAAAGGTTACAGGAGGACTTAAGAAACTGGGGCAAAATTGTACTATGAGATCATTTACTGGAAGTAGTTTTCTTTCTTACAAATTGGATAAGGTTTTAGAGAACAAAGCGTGCACTGGCTGAGAACAGGAGTCTTCAAAGGCAGGGAAACAGCTGTGCTGCTGCAGAAGACATGAGGAGAATGGGGGCAGGCTGTAACAGGACTACACAGGAGTACTCAGCCTTGACTCGCTGCCTAGGAAACTCCACAAAGACACTTAGTGGTGGGACAGAAAACAGCATGGCTGAATTTATAACTGATTTGCAGGCCTGGCTTACTGGCCTAAACTCCTTCAGAAGACAGGGATAATACAAGAGCTACTTACTCCCTGTAGAAGCACGTGGCAATTATATATTGCAATATATACGTTTCTCATTAAAATTTCGGAATAGAGAAGAGGCATTCAAAGAAAACACCTGAAATCAACCGAATTTTTTAAATTCAAACCAATATTTTGTTAGACATATTCCTTATACATAAATATAAAAATGAAGATGACAAAGATGCATATATCTTTTTTATTAGAGGTCAGCTCTGCTGAAACAAGGGATATCAAATCTACAGCCTGGAGTTATATTAACGTTGTTGATTATTCGTTATGTACAACTGTTACAAAAACTATATTGTATTAATTTTAACATCATAACTAAGCCCAAAAAAGGTATTTACATTACTAGATTGCATCAAATAATGACAAAAGGCTCAGGGTCTGAAGAATAAGGACTAGTCAGTTGCCATGACAAAGTGAGAAATCAGTGCCCAAGTCTGGACATTTATTGACTCAGATACACAAAGGAAAAAGAAACAAAATAAAATAAAGAGTCTTCTGAAACTAAAATAGAGTTTCTGCACGAAGGAAAAAAAGAATAATCAAACTGTATCAAAACGCTTTTTTCAGAGACAGGATTTTGGATACACTCTCTGATTCTGTCTAGTAATCTTTCTTCACCAGGATGAAAGAGTTAGTTCTGTTGTTCAGGTATGAGCTGTGAATGATAGTTTCTTTTCCTGCCTTTAAAAAAACAGGCAGACATGGTTACAAAAGGGAAAAAAGATACACAAAGGGGAAGGAAATACAGCTTTTATTGATGTTCTCAGGCTTCATGGCAGCTGTCAAGTTACAAACAGACCATTCTGGACTGCCAAAGACAGTTAGGATGCTCTTAACCTGAACTTTTTCTTGCTGTTATCCTCTGAGTAGGCTGACATGGGTACTGTCATTGCTCAGCCAGACTCCTCCAGACCACTTTTTCTTACCTCTGGGATGCCATGAAAGGGTAGAAAGGGTATTGGCCCACTTAGAGACATCTCAGCATAAGTATGGGACAAACCCAGGTCCGATGCTGTAGCATATTCAGCACCCATTCTACACCTCCTCTGAAACCTCCCCTGTGTGCATGGGCTTATGCTCAGCCACAGGTCCAGGGATGAGGCCAAGCCTTGCATGAACACTGGCGCTGCTTTTATACCAGTAGATCATACAGGTTGCTGACAAAGGGCGAGACACAGTGCAAGTACATAGTCCTTTTCCCCCCAAAGTGAGGTGAGCACCCCTGTGAGTGCAGGATATGCAGTTTTAAACTCAAACTCAGATGTCACACTTGCTAGGCAGGTGCTGTGTAGAAGATCCACAGCTCTGTCTGGGTTTCTGAAGAGTAGAAAGGAGCAAGTGAACCACCCACAAAGGGATGAGTTAGTACCACAGAGTAGGAGGAGAATTTTGTGTTACATAAGTGCTAAATTCTAGAATGTGGTTAATTTTATGAGAAAAGTGGGATTTAAGACACCTTTCTCCTTTCTGAACATTCACTTCTGATGAGCTTTGGTTTCCTCCCAGTCACTGTGTCCGCTTTCTCCATTCATTGCACAGGGCCATGGGTGCTTTTGGGCTCTGTGTACTCCACTCCTAAAACTGCAAGACTTGCTAGCCCTGCAAGGCTCACGCTTCTTTGTGCTTTTGGGTCTGACTGTCCTTGCTTCCAGTTACCTCTCAACTGAACAGCAAAAACCATTTAACAGGCCAGTGAGCTTGGTCCTTTCAAGTCAGTCGGAAATGAGTTGCCCTCAGAAATCATTCTTCCCTTTTGTCCTCTCATCAGGATTTTGCAGTTATCCTTTTTCAGTCCTAACTGTGGCTATTTAGAACTTGAGTCTTTTGTACTGATATGTCACTGCCACAGAAGTGGGCAGATTTGATTATCTTTCTGATCCTTGTGAGTAATCTCATTTCAAACTTTGACCTCCCACAGGCACCTGCTCCCTTTGACATCAAAGCCAGCTCTTTATCACGGAAGTAGCTTAGCCTTATGGCAAAATTATCGATTGCAGATGACTTATATGCTTTTCCTGCTGTGCTTTATCAAAAGCTGATCCACTCTTTTGTTGCTTCTTTTGAAAATTAGGTTGAATTTGTTACTGTCTCAAGTAGCTGGCTCTATGCTGTCTTACAACTTCTCAGGAATTGTCTCCATCTCTCTTCTTTTTGCAAGCCTGGCTTCCCTTCCTTACACTCTGCACCACTATTTCTCAGTGCCTCAAAGGCAGGCTGACACATTGCCCAGGATCCCCCTTTTTTCACCCAAACTTTGCAGTAGGGTGCAATTTCTGCCCACTGTAAATCTCTGTCTATGCTCAGCAGACCTGCTCTTTGGAAAACAGCCCTCCTGTGGGAGAACAGGCAAGGCCTCCCTCTAAACCTGGGCGAGCCACTGGCTTTACTTCCTTTCTCATTCTCTTTCCTTTCTGCTGGATGCACCACAGGGCAGAACGCGTCTCATCACCTGTATGAGCTGTCTGTCACCTGTGACACAGCCATCCGCTGCTGTATCCAGTGGCTAGTGTGATTATGTTTGCATTGCCATATGCACAAATCTCTCCTAAAGGCTCACCAATAACTTAAATGATAATTTATCACAATTGTCATGTTCCCATTTTTTAGACAATAGGTCTAATTCATCTGGCTGTGATCAGTTCCCTTTCCTAGTAGAATTTTCTTCTATTCTGGCCAGAATCCAATCATTCTTTTCTGGGGCTAATGATGTGTTGAATGAATGTATCTGTTTACCAATGCCAACCTCTTCTATCAGATAAAATTACTTTTGCTACCTTCATGTACTCAACAATTTTCTTAGACTTTTCCTAGAAGGGGAAAGACAAGTTTAATACTGTAAGCCAAAAATTAAATAACTACCTTATGTTTTAGCTTCAAGATCTTATTTTAAGTAGTCTATTCTTCTAGTTTTAAGAAATTGCTCCTGACAGCCTTTCCCCTTCAGTGCTTTATTCCATTCAATTTTACTTACAATGTTCTGCCTGCTTCCAAAGTATTAAAGAGTAAGTGACCATTGAACATAGACTCTTCAAATCAAGGTTGAGCTGCAGAGCAAAACACAGAGAAAAGAAACCTGGCAACATTTTCTGCCCCTGTAGATAAAAGGGCTCAACATGATGCTTCCTCAGAATTAACTCAAGCCCACAGCTCAATTAGAATTTTTCTCCAGTTTTAGGATTGTCATGGCTTTATAGAGATGGCTGATGACATTGCACAGGATGAAATGTGAGCTATGGGAACATGAAGCTTCAGTCTGTACATCTGGCAAATCAGAACTCCATAGGAAGAACTGCCTGCCTAGCAAGTGTCACCTGCTGAGAGTGATACTGCAAACCATGGCCCCAGACTCCCCTAAGTCTGGCTATGACTGCTTAATTTAGTGCCTTCATTATCATCTGCATTTATTGTCAGAATGTGGAGTTATAGCTGTTACTGCTCTGACTTCTTTTTTTCTTTTTGTAAAAATGCTGATGATATGATGCTACAACAATTGAGAATGCTGAAGTTTTAGGACTAAAGAAGAATAGAGTGTGGCTGAACAATAGCTTTTAAAGTTTTTTTTTAAATAAGCCACGGTTCTTATGCTCAAATGCACATAAACAAAATAAAATAGCATGCTAACAATAAATGGAAACATCCTTACTGTCTGAAATCCCATAAAACACATGTAGAGATGCCTGCATAAAACTGCGAAGTATCTCATTATTTGAAGAAATGGGAGATGTGTTCAAGGACTTTTTAGCTAAGAGTAATATCTATGAGAAATGAAGGTATAAAAAGGCTAACATTTACATGTATTTATTTATAGAAATAATAAGAAAACTATAAACACACATATGTGCACATCACTGTGAATCTTTCCTCACTGCTCTTAATGTGCTACTTGTCTTCACTGAACAAAAGTTCTGTCAGAATAAAGACTCTATCTACGCACAAATACAGCATTCTGAATGGTGTGTCCACTATTTGGTGGTATTTATGTCTCTGATACATGACAAATGTAGCAAACTGGACACCACTGATAGGAAATACTGCTTCTAAAACCTAGAAAATTTAAAATTTTCTCATTTCAAGATGGATATTAAGAACAGATTTTTAATCTATCTCACATATTAAATGATTTGTGATACTATTCCAAACTTGCTTTTTTTTCAGTTCAAATTCTATGGTTTTTCTTATCTTTCAAATTATTACTAGCATAAATAACCTAGACAGAAGACACAACCATCCCACTAGGACCAGTTTTCGAGGGTTATACTTTAATCACGTTCTGACATTTAACACGACACACATAATTTGAGACCATTACAATTCTGGGTCAAATCCAAAATTGATTTATAAGAGGTAAAAGTTAGGCTCTTTATACATAGTTGTACCCTCAGGAATAAAACAAAGCACAATAAGGTGATAAGGTGTAAATTAAACTGAAATATATATTCACCTTTTGGTTCTTTACAGCTTCAAAGCAAAGCCCATTGAAAATAAAGGAAATTTTACTGAATTTGGTGGCGTCTGGATTCAAAACGATCATAAAGTACTTTCTACATTATTTGAATGGAATTAATTGCATCCAGGAAAAATAAGGGTTCCTGATTTTTTTTAATTATCCTATTTCATGCACACAGTTAAATCTGACAAAATGGTGAGCTGACAGATTTTTTCCTCTTCCTCCCTCCAGATAAGAAGTTTAATGACAGTCATTAAAGGACTTCAATCAGACACTTGATGGATTTGGGTGCAGATACATCCATTTGTATGTTTTCCATTTCCCTTTGGATTTTTTCCTCTGGCCAACTATACTGAAAATTATCAGCTCACACTTCAGTTTCCTGCATGACATAAAAATCCAGGCATGATCTGCCAAAGTCTAAAATCCTGTATTTGGTGGTATCTATTAAGAGGTCACTTAAAAGCATTCTGAGCATTAGCATGCATCAATAGCAACCAGCACCAGCACCTCTGTTCCCACTGGTGCAGGCATGGAAAGGTGATGCCACCACAGCCAGAACAGTGGCCTGATCAATACATGCCGACAGCACAGCTGTGGTCACACGCCCACACTTTCATGTTGGTCATGCTGGCTCACAAAACCCAAAAGACACTGCCAATTTTAGCTGAAATCTTCATATTTCTAGCAAATTTTAAAGCTCTCCATAAAGTGCTGGTCTACCTTGTCCAGAACTGTCATTTGGAGATGGGAAAATTTAAGTGTCCTGGCTGCAGAACACCTTCCAGATTTGGAAATGACCTCAAAGTGATAGGCTGCCAAGGGCAGATGGCCAAGCAGAGGGTAACCCCTATACAGCAAGTGCTCTCATAGTGCACATGAGGCAGATCCAGGTGGTTTCTGGAGGCCCAGAGGGTTGGCAAAGAGCTCCCCTGTGATGGCTCATTCCCACCACTACGGCCACCATCTCTTAGTCAGGGACTGCTGAGTACTCTGTGGTAAGACTGGAAGAGAAGCAGCAGGTAAGAAAGAGGCTCTTGTGTCTGTCTGAGTGTAAAACAAGGTAGGAGCCAAGAACTGGATAACATTTACAGATGACACTCTCAAGATAAAGCAGCTCTCAGTTCCACTCTTGCAGAGTGCCATTTGACATCTGCTTTCAGCAAGGTTTTCGTCCCCCAGCAGGAGATTGCTGATCCCTGCCTCTGGGCATTTCTTCATGATGCAGTGGATCACAATGCATGCTACTGAGGCACTGAAGTTAAGAGTGCTCAGAAAGCTAAAAAAAGCAGGACAGTCCAAGTCACAGAGTTATCAGAGACTTGGCTGACCTACGCCTTTGAGCCAGTACCTCTGCTCTGTGCTGTGTGATCAACACTAACTCTACTGAATAAGGGTATCTGTGTCCTACACAACTTGTAAACACAGCTGCAAAAAAAGTGATATAACACGTTTCCATATTTTATGTAGTTCCGGTCAGATAGCAACTATTCTTCTAAGTGGATAAAAGAGATTTCAATATAATGTTACAGAAGAATTAGAGCATATGGGTAATGGGCACATTATGTGTTATCTATGTTTGTTATAGATATATATATACAAAATCTAATTGCCATGAGATTTGGGTCTAAGACTTTTTAACCTATTCCTTCTGCCTTGATTTTCCTCATGAGAGAATTTCCCCTTTTGGAGATGGAATAATGATTATCCTTAAGAAATACTCTCTTTTATGAACATAAGTTCAAAAAACTGTGGTTTAAACATTCTCAGAGCCCTTGAAGCCAAATAAGTGATTCATTCTGACATTTTCAACATATCTTTGAAAACTCTAATGAATGCTTGAATAAAATAAGTCTTATATTAGCATTTATTTTATCTAAATGCCTTGGGAGTGGAAATTAGTGACTTCCATTTTATCACTCAACCTTTTCCTTAATTCAATTCACATGTTTGTCAGCAGCATAAAATAAAATAGATAAAATAGAGTGATAAAATAGACAAAATAGGTAAAATAGAGTTGCCAAGGTTTTTTCGCCTATGTAATTTAATTATGACCCTTCCTCTCCTTGCACTGAAAACGCATGGTTATCCTAACCTAGACATTTTGTCTGAAGTGCACTACAGCCTTCTGGGATGCAATGTTTCCCACAGGTGCTTTCCTCCCCTTTTTTACAAGATATGTCATCACAGAGGCCTCTTCTCCTGTGGAACTTGCACTGATACTGGAGAGCAACCCAGGAGATTCACTTGAAAAACTTGATTTAAATTTATGCTTTTATAACACCAGATATACTCTGACAATTATTTTTTTAAAGAGTGCATGTGTGTGTGCACATGCCTGTATGTTTCTTTTGTCTTTGGGTGTTTACTGTGTGATAAAGCAAGTGATGCTAATCTAGTTCACTAGATCCTGTGCCTGGTTCTCAGGCTGATCTCTCTGCAAATGGAGCCAAATCAAATGTTTCATGGACACCAAATGCCCACTAAGTTGACTAAGGATTTAAGAGTGCTTTTTAGGGGAGTTATCAGCTAGCCTTCCTTAGTTAGCCTCTTTAGTCCATAATCCAATATTGTGCCTTTGACAGGAGTCTTAAGTCTTTATTTTATTGTCAGAAATAAAACTCCCTAATTCTCCAATGATTCCAGGATCACAGGAATCCCAGATCTTCCATTCCCTCTACTTTGACTAAATATTTTATAAGGAATTTTAATTTTCAAAGAGCAATCAGCAAACAGACCAGATAATCCTTCTAAATATTACCTGGGAAAGTCACATGGATTCCTACGATGTACACGTACAGGCATGTCTCCTGAAGCATTCCAGATCTGTGGCACATTTTTTTCCAATTTTACCACTTTATTCTTAGTCTGCAGTGATTAGGAAAAGAATGGAAGAGAAAAATTAATCTGGTATATGTGGCAGTCTGCATCTACATTCCTATAATAAAATCTGAGTCTTTAAGAAATAGGCTATTAAGTTTCATCTTCCAACAATATTTTTGCTCATTATTTATTATTATAGGCTGAATTTCCTTAAGGAACCTAAAAGATTTTGCTGTCAAAATGTCAATTAAATAAAGCAAAATGTTTGCACTTAATGCTAACAATCTCTCTTAAAAATTTTGTTCTTCATACATAATGAATAAGACACTATTAACTATTGCTGCCTAACATCACTGTTTGATTTCCCAGAGGAGCATGATGACAGAACTGACTCTCATCTTAGGGTGACTTTCAGAAGAGAAGACAGGGTTAGTGACCTTACCTGAGTGTGTGACTTTAGACACTTAAGAGGCAAGGTAGATAAAAGTATGCTAAATGAAAAATGGATGGCCATTTTCCTCACAGACTGGAATGCATTCCTCTTGATGAGAAAGGAAATTGTGATGGGAATCTGGGACATCCTGAAATCTTAATGCAGAAATAGGGCTCCTGAGTAGCAACTCATAGCAAGCCAGAACTGAGCAGCAGCTAACTGCTTATTAAAGCATTAGGGAAGTATTGAATTCTAGGAGTAGAAATTACTCATTTTTTGGACATAATTTATTTATTTTAAGGCAGCACTGACCCTGCATTTCCACTTGTATGAATTTTGGATTTCCTCACTGGGTGGGACAGCACTGGAGTCTTCTCTTTCCTTAATGTGTGGATTTGGGTTCAGTGATTTCAGTTTTGTGTTTCTTTGCTTATTTGCTTTGATTTGCTTCAAAGTGTGATTCCCTTTGGGATCCCCTGACTCCTTTCAGCTGAACAAACTGTAGCCCTGGTCTCTGGCTGTAAACTAGGTACAGATGAAGTGTCACTGCCCAAAGCCAGCACACCTACAGATAACACATTTGCCTCTTACAGAATAAACTGCAAAAGGTAAAATTATGGTTCAATTTGCATTTCTGAAAATTATTTCTCAAAGAGAAATGTAATTTTGGATTCAGGGGTTTGGGGTTTTTTTCCTTTCTGCTATGCACTGGCTCAGGTATCTAGAAATTGAAATGGGAAACTACAGGATGGTTCTGCTTTATTTTCCGTTTTTTTTTTTTTTTTTTTTTAATAGACTCTGTTGTGCTGGCAGTATTTTCTCACTTTATCAAGTAATCTATTCTTACAGGTATGCAGACATTCATAAATTTTCTCTACATAGAGTGAAAGGGCTCCTTAGTTAACTGAGTCCTGCCTCTTAGTTTGAGAAAACAAAAATGATAAAAAAGACTTCCAATAAACAAGCACTTTTGGACAGGAAACAGGTGAAAAGGAATATTTAAAGTATTTCAGATTAACTCCAAAAATAAAAGCAGCATACACCAAAGTGTTTTCTGATTTAACTTAGAAAATACAAATTGGAGATCTGTTGAGTAAATAAATGAAAAATAGAATCCTGCATCTGCAGTCTATCCATCTGTTGCCCTGTCTCTAGCTGCAGCCACCTCTGATGTTTCTGAATGACATGAAAAAAAAATAAAGGTAAATGAAGACATGAGCCCTGAGAATATATCTGCCCAGTACATAAAGGAAATCTTTTCTCTTCACTGAGCCCCTGAAGTCTTGATAAATTTTGGTTCCAGTGGCTGTCTTAACACAAAGTTCCAGGTGTTATGGGCATTCTCGGGGTTGTGCATAATTTATTATCCTTTCCCTGGTCCACAAAATAGGACATAAATAAAGGCTTCATACATTTACAAGCACTAAGGTCAGAAAGTACCAAAACAACTATTCCACCTAAGTCCCTGGACCTACTGGACACAGAATTTGGCCCAGAGGTAGATTAAATTTTATCTCATAGAAGCATTTAATTATGTGTCTCTTTAAAGATCTAAATCCATGTTGAGTCATCCATGTCCTGTCCCCCCTCCAGCCCTTTTAGGAGTCTGTTAACTTAGTTTAATTATCCTCTCTGCTAGAAAGCTATGATTTACTTCAAGGCCTAATTTGTCTGAGTCTTTGCAATAGATCTTGTCAGGTCTTTGTCAACAAGCTCAAAAACACCCTGCTATTGGATCTCTTCTCCATGTCCCGTTTTTTAGCCATGATCAATCGACCTCGCTGTCTCCTCTCAGATAAGCTGAAGGGTTTGAACTCTTTAAGCCTCACGTAGTACAACTTGTTTTCCAGCTGCCGGATCAAACCTCCCAAACCTTTCATCTCTGGCACTGTTATTAGGCTGCACCACTACCTTGGAATGTGTGAGGGCTCTTCAAAGGATTTTAGACTGACCATCTGATATTCACACTGTAGCACTGTCTGAGGGGATTTTGATATTTCTTTTGATTCAGATCTTGGCTTTAAGAGCCTGATGGCTGTGGCTGGTTTAGGGCTCAGTAATGGCTTTGCCACAAGCGAGCAGGAGAGCAGCTCACTGCTATGGAAGGCAGATGTGCCTCCAGGTTTCTCTCTGCTATGCAGAACATATTCCTGGTACCATTTTTTTTGCTTCCTTTGCCCTAAAAAATGAAGCTGTGGACACATGAGTGTAAGGAACAGCAAAGCTCTGCTTATACCTCATAAAATCAATTGTATGAATGAAGAACGGAATGCAGTAGAAGAGAGACACCAAGAAGTGTCTTTCTTCTACAGGTTACACGCTTTAATAACAAAAAAAAAAGGTACTCCAAGGGACAAGTACACAAATGCAGAAATGTGCGTACACACATCACTTGACATTGCTCATGCAAACAAGTGTGATCTAGATCAACAACTTTCAAAACACTTTCATACTAAATGAGGATCTAATGCTTTTTCAGTGACATTTCAAATCATTCCCTTTCAGAAGGTGCACCCCAGGGGCCACAAATATGGAATGTCATTCCGTGTCTTTCCACTGATTTGAGTTCTAATCAGTTCCTCATTCTATGAGGGTTCAAACTTCTAAAGATATAATTAAATTTACTACTTACTTTGTACTATCCTCTGACACCATTTCTAAATGAGATGGGGTGCTTATTAAACTCATTTTACAGGACTTTCTAGTGAACCATAAGCTAATTTACAAGTAAATAATGCTATAATTTAGGAAATATTTGACCATATATCCCCCCAATGTTTTACACATTTTTCAAAAAGTACAGTGAGTAGGCTTGAGGCAGAATAGCAATGATCAAGAGCAATGAAATGCATTATGTACAAGTTCCTGTACATTTGTAGGTTTGCTAATTATTAAAATTACAACTATAACAAATAATTAATATAAACTAAAAATAAGATCTTGGGTCTTATCCTTGATTTTCTCATGTCCTCATTGTAGATTTCAAATGTTGACAAATCGATCAGTGTTTTTCAAATAGGGGCTGTGATGACAGATATTTTATGCAAGGCAACAAAATAGAACATCTTTACACAGACCAGGTCCCTTGCTTGACAGGATTTTAGTATACTTCTCACATGCACAGACTCACAGTAGCCGCTCAGTGCCATGTTTATTTCCTCACCTCACAGATGGAATATGTTTTTCTCACATTTCACATGATGCAGCACATCCCAAGAGAGATTTAAAGCTCTTTGTCCTGGCTCCCATGTTCATTTATCAGCATCTGACTTCATTGTTTTCTAAAGTCACCCCTGAGAAGGTAGTCTGAATATCAATTTGTAATAAAGAGCAAGAATTTGTTGCTGTCAAGGTGTCACAGTCCTAAATAATATGTGGTTTTTCCAAACACATCTGAAGCTTAAGTAACTTACCCAACCATCCTCAGCCACAAGGAAAGAACCATGTGTCACCAGCTCTGCTTCCTGTGTTTGATATCTCTCCCCTCAGCTCTCTCAATGCAATCCTTCGAGGTGCTTATTCTACTTTTTGAAGCACATTGCTGAATCTGCAGTATCCAAACAGTGTAATTAGCATGTGAAAACTCAGTACTGATAAAGTAAATGCTTCTTCTGAACAAACTTGTGCTGCTGACACCAAAGCCCATTTTGGCACAAAGGAATATCTAAACAGAGAAAAGGAAATCAGTTCCCCCTTTTTGTCCAGCAGGATCTCACAACTTGCAAAGTTCTGTCCATTGCTGTCTCATGAGTAGAGGTCCCCAGGTCTGAGCAGTATGAGGTTGGATGGGAGCAGGGCAGAGCAGAGCTGAGGGTTTGTCTCAGGACTAGGTACAAGACAATCATATGCCCCCAAAACAAGCCAAGAACAGAATTCACAAGGGTAGCAATGTATAGGATCATGCAGTATTTGGTCATGAGTCTTCTTGGGCTCTTGTCACTGACCATGGCTTGAAGGAGTACTTGTGCAGCTTCCAAAAAACAGCTGGAGACCTGATCTCCCACTTTCCTTTTAATGAACAAAGGCAAATTTGAGTCCCAAAATCACAGATTGTCTTTGCAAGCTCTAGTGTAGGAGTTCTGATTCATCACCTTCCAAAGTCTCCCACATACAGTCGTATCTAGTGCTCCAAGTGCTTTATCTTAACTCATGTTACTTCAATTCCTAATACTATAAATGCAACAAAATAAACCTTGGATATGTTTGTTCTCTATAAAGATTGAAGTTACCTGGCAAACATAATAATAAAGTTATCTTATTACAGCAGCAGCAATAGCTGCATAACAATTTGCATTCTAGATCCATGTCCTCATTTCTTATAACCTTCAGGTGTTCAAAAGAGGTGCCTCATACTGAGCTATTAATTCTTTATTTAGGCACCTTGACTTTAAATGTACTGAGTACCTCTTGGCTCTGATGAATGTCAAATAACATTTAGATTTAGAAGATTGCATGAATTTCTAATTTTTTTTCAGGTCTCTGGGTCTGTCCTTGAAGGAAAGGCAACCTTTTATATATGTTTGTGCATATGTCTGCATTGTGCTCAATAGTAACACTAATTTTACCCTTGTAATAATATCAATAATAACAACATTAAAAGGAGCAGGGGGTGTGGTATTTTAAAAGAAAAACAAACAAACAAACCAGGAGGAGACTGGCCCAACCAGCTATTCAAAAGTTACCAGTGTTTAGGTTTCACAAATTTCGAAAACTCCTAATAAAAGAAACCCAGGTTTATTAACAGCTGAGTTGCAATACAAACATGCAGGCAGACAGTTGTGCATTTATGTACTTTATCTTTTACATTTCGAGATTTGTCAATCACATTAATGTTTACATATTTAACAATTACCTTGCACTTAATGTTTTCAGACTCAGATTTGAAAATGCAGACCTCAATTTTTCGGTTGCATAATGCTTTTATTCCTTTGCTGCACACAAGAAACATTCTCAATAAACTACAGAGTACTGATGTTACGGCTTTACAACAACCATTGAAGCAGTAAGGTTGCACTTTCAGGTGTCTGATGCAGAGAGGCATTCATCGTGTGGATGATTAGTACCTGAACTTAAGGATGTGGACAAAAATTTGAAACCATTTGGGAGCTAATGAAACTCTTATGGAGCTTGTAGGGGGAAATTCTCAAGGGCTTCAACGCGGGGAAGGGAAATAAATTGCCTGAATTCACCCGGGAGCTGTTACTAGGAACAACAGATGAGAAGAAAAAGTTGAGTAGGCAAGTGACACAAGTTTGAAGAAAAAGTATTTTTTTTTCATTGGAAATGTCTTTTAATTGCCATCTTGTCTGAATCCTGACAAAGAAGGGAATTAAGGTATTCAGGGTAATGGTGACAGCTGGGGTGGCCACCTAAAAACAGAGACTGTAAAGAATAAGGGAATAAAGGTAGGTATTTGTTTGAAGGGCCTTCAAGGTACACCCTGGGCAGTCAAAAAGACTACACCCAAGATGGACCCCGAGTCATGAGTTCTTCACACTTGTATAAGTTTGGTTCATTTGCACATCAGGATCAATTCTCCAATTAAAACTTCAGTTAATGATGTGATTTCCCCAAGTTTATCCCCTTCTTAAGAAGTTAGTTTACACATTTTGGGCCTAGGACAATCTGGGTGTCCTTGGAGAGCAAGCTTGGAGAGGCTTTGTTATGTCTAACCAGCATAAGAGAACAGTATTAACAGGTTACAAGAAACTTCAGAGTTACACACCAGGCAGTACAGGATTTGAAAAACATAAAAGTTAAAACCTAAGGCATCAATGGAAGAAAGAGAGGAAAAGAAGAAAGAAAGAAAGAAGGATTGAAGAAGGATGAGAGGGAGGGAGTGTAAGAAAATGACATGTATCTGAGAGAGACTGAGGTGATGACCAGGTAGGTCTTCCCAGCAGCGCAGAGTTCATTGTGGTCCAGATGGAAGATCCATGATGACCTTTGTATTGTTGGGCTCTGAGCCTTGTATTTTCCTTTTTTTTTCAGAAAACATTCAGGTATTGCTCATTTTTCTTTCATTATGGAGGGGGGTTTTTTCCCTACTTCTTAAACCTCTTCTAAAATAAATACCTCCTAGGATAAAAATATAGACTCCATTTAATTTTAGGAGCTACTAGTTCAAAAGTTGAAGTCTTTTGCAAGTTAGGAGTTAAATCCAAGTGTTCAATTAATATAAGGCTCAAATTCTGATTAGGTGACCTGTAATTCACCCTTCTGCCCTCATATTCATTTTATAAGGATAATTATTAAATAAACATCCCTTTTCAGCTGATTATCTTTTGACCCAAATATGATGTAGGGCTTTGGTAACTTTATACTTAAAATGAACTCAAAAAGTAAACAAAATAAAATAAAAAATAAAGAACAGTGATTTTAATAACATACATTATACCAGCAACATTTCATAGAATTAAAAACTGTAATTTTTGGAAAAGGGTTAGCTTGAAATATATTGTTTAAGCAAAACAGAGGCTTCTGTCTTACAGAAATAGTACTCTAGGAACAGAGTGGAACTCTGCTGAACTTAGGTATATGGCCAAGTCCCAGACATTTAGGATTAGCTTGAAGTACTCCAGCAAGTTCAAAAGCCCTCACAGAGTATCAAAACCTCCTCGGATTATCAATGATAAATTTGATAGAATAGAAAGAAGAAACTAAAAAGACATTGCTCAGATGGAGAACTCATTTCTTGCATCTTGTACTCCTTTTTTATCAAAAAGAAATGCCAAAGGCTTTCTGAAAAACAGAAAATGTGCAATTTCTTTCAGAAACATACATCTATGCTTTGTTTTCTTATTGTTGTTGACAGAACCCTTCATTATGCCCTTAAAGAATCATTTTATGTTTATTTGTACTGTCTATACAGATTTGGAGACTTGTTTTATGAATTGCCAGAGAGTGATGTCTTTTTTTAATAAAAGTTTATTACACTTTGATTGATTTCCCTGATATTCATTTTGTGTGTCTTTGCTATAGAAACTCATTTTTGTTCTAAAACCCAAATTACTCTAACTAATGTACCAGAGGAGCGCCGTAACCGTTAGCAAATGACAATGCAAAATGTCTCGCAGCTTTATTTGTCAATGCAGATGCCATGGAAAAATCATTGAGGCCTAGTTTGCCAGCATCCTTATTTATTAATTCATGGAGGTTTGCAAGAATAAGTCATGAGTGTGAAGCAGCACAAATGTGAGAGAGAGCTCAGCAACCTGACTACATTACAAATTAATGCATTACAAATTAACAAATTACTGTACATCTTTGGAATGGTGGTGGGTGTGTTAAATGTATCCATATGCAAGCATTACTAGAAACAAATATATATTTGAAATGTTAGCATACAGTGAAATACACACTATAAAGCAAATATGTTCACATTTTCCATAAGCTAAAGGCATATGTAAATACAGTTTCTGTGTCTCTGCTGATGTTTTTTAACTTGCTAAGCACCAGTAATTTGAACACAAATCAGAAATACATGCAAGAATGCCATTTTGGGATTTTCTTGCTTTGAAACTCACTATATTATTTGCCATTATTTGCAATTGTTCTGGATAAGGTTAAAATTGCATGTGTTTCATCAGTTGGTAATTCAGGTTTTTTTCTCCCAACAGAGTCCCTTCTTTAACTCAAGTAATGTTCTTTAAAAGTGTCAATGTCCTTTTAGTGGGGAAGAATGGGATGAAATTAAATGTTTCAATGAAGCCTCAGGTGTGGGTTATTCCCTCAGTACGGGTGCTGCATCTCATACTGCCTGTGGGGACAGTTAGATTAGACAAACACACTGAGCACACTCCGCAGAGACTTTTAGGGGAGAATCATTAAAACAGCTTTGTCTTGCCTTGTATTGCTTCACCTACTCTCTGAGCAACGTATCACATCTCAACAGAGACTACAACAACTGATTATTTCACAGCTAGATATTCATGCTCGCTGAAGGACATAACTGAGCTGGCAGGCTTCATCTTGAAGAGAAAGAAATTGGCAACACTTGTTCAGCAACCTTTGGTGAACGGTGGTGAGACAGCGTGACTTCAGCTGCTGAAAGGACAAAGCTGCCTGGCCCTGCTAGCAAGAGATAGGAATTAAGCCATGAAACTAATGAACAGCAGAGGAGCTGGAAAGCAAGGTTACCCTGTCCTTCTCCTGTTGAGATCATCCTGGATTTTAATTCTCTGTCCTGCTTCCTGTGCAGTCAGTAGTGGCCATTACACATGGTTAAAACACATTTCTGTACAGATGTGCTATCCCGAGACACAGTGGGCCACCCTGCTGCCTTCCAGTAGTGAATATCAGAAGTGCTCTAGGCAATCTAGATTTGAAGTCAGCTTTTCTTTGGGCAGTGCTCAGGCCATGTCATGTCCAGAAGTCCCTTCCAACCTAAACTAGTCCACCACTCTGTGAATCTGTTCCAGTCATCCCCCCTTCAGCATCTGGCACCAAGAAACGGAAATGGTGCTTCATTGACTTGTGCTGGCCATATTACCATAAAAGTACTCCAGCACCAGGAGCATCGGTTGAAAGCCAGGATTCCTTTTGATTAGAGCTGACATGGGTCTGGTCTCCCATAGAGGGAAGAAATCACAAAGAATGTCCCTGACAGGAGTGAGATTGCCATACTATGGAGAGCACATCAGATCAGCCAGTTCACTCTTTTCACATAGGTTTGGGTTTTTTTGCTTTAAAGGCTCTTGCTTCTGTTGCTCTTAAACGTCATTCTCTCTTCGTAAGGGAGGTAATATTCAATTATACAGCATTGCTGTAGGTAGTGCATGCCCACAGTATCATGTGCAGGCACTCCTCTGCTTTCTGAGGCCTCCCAGGCATTCCAGAGCCCTTTTTTTTATCCACCAGCCAGCATTTGATACAGAATCTGGAAATTATTTTGCTGCCAAAAGTGTACAAGGAGGTGGGAGACAATCTGTCGGCTTCTGCTAGAGCAAACACAAAGAACCATTCTCTCATCTAGTAAAACAATAAGATTAGTCCTTTTATCATTAATTTTTTTTCTCTCCTTCACTGCTTTGTAAACACTGCTTGTATGACTTTGCCTCTTATCGTCTGCAAACTGAATCTGCTTTTGTTGAAGCAGTGTCAATCACAAGGGTTTTCCTGCTCATATACTTAGCGATATGACTGACTGAAAAAGAAGACAGGCTTTCGTTTGGGTCTGCAATGTGTGACATACTCACTGTTGGAAAAATAAGGGGGGGAAAGAAAACAAAGGGAACAATTCGGTAAAATATAACCCAAAGTTCACTTGGTCTGTCAAAGAGATTAAGATTAAATTGAAGGAGGTCAAAGCTATTAACATTTAGACTACAGGGTATATAACAAGTTAGTGTCTAGTTAGATATTGGATTTCTAATTGGAAAGAAGCTTGTTTCTAACTCTTTATGTAAACACTAGCATTAGCAAAAGCCTGGGTGGTCTCGGCATTGTAACCCAATGGACATATTTGACCCATATTTCTCTGAAAAAAATGTCCTTGATGACCAAGCTTGCATTTAAATTGTAAATATATCTCTTGATTCCTTTCTGCCAACTGTGACAGCATTTGCGAAGGGAAAACTTCACAGTGATTCTTCTGGGGTTGCTTTAAATTTGTTTTCCCAAATGCCAAACTCTCCTTCACACTGTACACTTAGTTACAGTCTTATTTATGTTCAGCTCTTTGGACCAAGCAAGAAGATTACTGCAGCCACCAGGAAGGAGCACAGATATGACTTGGTTGTTAATTAACTCCCATAGCAAGAGTGACTCTTACACAAGCCAGATTATTTATGGAATATCTTTCGCATTTTCAAATCACATTATTCTCTGATTTTACGGTGCTCTCTATCACTTCTTGTCCTAAATCCAATGGCAAGCGAAACAAGGGAAAGTAAATTAGATAGCAGCCAGCAGGATTAGCCATTGGAAGGTGATTTGGTTAAAACTTTGGTTGCACTGACCCAAACAATAGCACAATAACTGTGTTTTAGCAGGTTTCAAGCAGATGTGGTGTGGTGGGTTGACCCAGGTTGGATGTCAGGTGCCCACCAAGCCACTCTATCACACTCTTGTCAGCAGCACAAGGGGGAAGAAAATAAGATGAAAAATAACTTCATGGATCAAGACAAAGGCAGTTTAATAAAGCAAATGCCATGTGCAGAAGCAAAGGAAAACAAAAGATTTATTCTCTATTTCCCATGAGCAGGCAATGACCAGCCACTTCCTGGGAAGTAGGACTTCAGTACACATAGTGTTTGCTTTGGAATACAAGAGTAATAACAAATGCTCCCTCTCCTCTTTTCTCTTAGCTTTTATTGCTGACCAGGCATCATATGGTATGAAGTATCCCTCTGGTCAGTTTGGGTCAGCTATCCTGGCTGTGTCCCCTCCTAAAATCTTTCCCATCCCCAACCTACTGGTCAGGGAAGAATGTTGGATAGACTTGATGCTGTGTGAGCACTGCTGAGCTGTAGCCAAAACATTGGCGTCTATTGTCAACACCTTTCTAGATACCAATACAAAGCACAAAACTGTGAGGGCTGCTGTGGGGAAAATTAACTCCATCTCACCCAGACCCAGTACACCTGATTAATCTCTCACTGCATTAGCACATTTGCTGAGGATTAATAAGTTTTGGTTTGGTATGTGAGCAGCATAACCAGCAGTCTCATACAGGAGGATGGATGAGTGCAGGAAGAGTGAGCTTGTGGCCTTCTCCCCATACACTCTGTCATTATTCCCAGTGTGATCCACCAGAGCTTCATTTCTGTAAGCCCTGTTTTCCACAGGTTGTACTATACAGGGGGGATAGGCAAAAAGGATCATGCAAAGTTTTAACTGGAAATAACCTTTAGTAATTTATTTTGGCTGCTCTACTAAAATTTGGACCATAGGTTTTTTCTTCTACAAGAGCATGGAAGCTGGAAAGGGCTGTGTTCAGTGATCTGTCCCACAGAAAGACTGTCACCATGAAGCTTCCTGATCCACTGGCCAGTCTCTGTTATCCACTTAGTGTGATTTCTTGCATCACCAGAGGAAGCCCTACATCTAAAACTGCAGTTTAATCATCATCATTTTGCAGTGAATAAATACAGTTCCTTGCTCAAGCAGCTACAGCCCAGGGTTTCCTACAAACCTCTTTGAGTGCAGAGGGCAGCCCCTCAGAGTGACACACTTAATAGTGCTGTCACCCCAGCTTTTAAAACCTGTTGCAGTCCTTTGATATGAGGAAGGCAGTGTGTATGAAATTCTCCCCCTCCGTTTGGAGCACAGCCTCACCGAGTACAGTGAGGGTCATCAAAGCTTTTCAGGCCCAATTGCCTACAAGTTACATGTGGCTGTCTCACCTCTCTGACACTCTCTGTTTTATCTTTTCACCTACCACTGGTCCATCACTCCATGCCTGCTGACACAACAATATTGCCACCACGAAAAGCATGACTAGTCTGCCCGGTTCTCATTTGACCAGATGCTTGTGAAAGCAGGAGAGTGTCACATTACTATCTCATTAGTTAATCTAGTTGGCAATGCTAAACACACTAATCTTCTAATGGAAAAGATGGTATAAAAATTTTACAGAGAGAAGAGTTTTCTTCAAACAGATAAATAGAAGCTTGTTATTTTGGAAGGAGCAGGACAGTTTATATTCAGATTTTTGAAAGAAACAGAAATAAAATGTGGCGAAGACTGACGTATTCATGAAACATTTGGCACTAGAGAGCCTACATTTTTCATCAAAAAAGTAATTTCACAAATCTCCATTCTCCAAGAGATGCATTTGCCTGAGCATTTAGAGGCCACAGAAAAATATCATTTTATTGTTACTAATTATAGTGACAGTCCTAAAGGAAAAAGGTCATTTTATGAAAAGCAGAGGGTTTAGAAGAGAAATACATTTTTGACAATGTAAATTGACTAATTCTGTTGAACACTGATCTTATTTGAAAGATGAAATCATAACTGCAAAAAAAATATAATAGGGTTTCAAATTAAAAAACACACAAGTGTATTCTAAGTGTTTAACACCAACAAACCAAAGATGAACAGAATCATAAGTGAGGTAGCTGCAAAGTGTTCTAAAAAAGCCCTAGCAGGAAACAAATACAAAGAACATACTCCAAATGAGATCATCTTCCCTATCTCAGGGCACAAAACTGGCTGTTGTTTCCAACTTTGTCTGTTAACAGTAACAATAAAGCACCAGATCCTAGATCCACCAAAATTAGCAGTGTCTCCCACTCAAGAACCAGTTTCCTGGTTTCTAGGGTACATGTGATACTGAAGCCTGACTCTCTAAACCACCTTACCATCTGGCAATCTATTGATGAGAGCAAAAAGAAAGCACAAAAAGCTGAGACAGGCACCATGCCCTCTTTAAAATATCAGTTGGGGTGGAGCTGTTAAACATATTCCACTTGTTATCCATTCCTTTTCCTTCGGAAGGATTCTTTGGGAATCCAGTTCTCTCCTTCTAAATTCCATTTAGTCATCAAAATAAGGTAGAAGAAATATGATAAAACTAGGAAATAGGCTCAGAGACATAAGCAATTCTTAATCTGTAGATTGGTGTGTTACAAAAGAGGTACAAAAAGGTACGGGTTTTGTGTGTGTTTGTGTGTTATTACTGCCTTCTGCAAGTAATTATCAGAGGAAGAGGAAACTATCTCCTTAAGTACGTATCCATAAAACAAGAAGAAAAAATAAACCATGCAGTGTCAGCACTTCACTATGAATAGCATGGTCTGGAGTTTTCATGCCACCAAATTAATATATCCTTGGAATAAGCCATAAATTATAAGTTCCTTTAAAAGTGCTGCATCCAACACTTTTGGACTGCTGTATCGCATTATTTTATCCTTATAGATGAAAATAAAATATCATAGAAATAGACTTAAGAAATCAGCAGTAGTTTAGATAAAAGTGATCATGATTTGCTTCTGTTTGTTATATATAATCAGAATTAAGTCCAGACCAGTAATATGTATTTTTGATGGATTGCAAGAGCCAATTTTGCAAAGCTGAAAACAATTATGAGCTAAATCATTTGGGAGAAAGAAATTAGACAGGAAATGTAGATAATAATTGGAAAGTGTTTAAAAACATTTTACCAGAGGTTTAAAAAAAGAATGAAAGCAGGACTAGCCTAAATGTTGACTTACATAAAAGTGAAAACAGCTACGTAAATCAAAATAATTATGCAAAAAAAGGCATTTATTAGAAGTCTTGTGAACTAGACAGAAGATAAGAACTACAGAAAATTAATAAAGATGGAAGTAAGAAGTAAGGTTTTTCATCAGAGTTAAGGATAACAAGAAAGATTTGTGGTCTTGACTACACACAACTGTAGCCATCTTAATAATGTATGCAAAAACTGGTATATTCTGTAAATAAATCTGATCTCTCTTTGAAGAAAAACACAGACAAAATCAGTTTTGCCATAAGAAGACAATGCAATGCTGTTCATTCCAGTAAATCAGGAGAATGTTAAATAGCAATTTAAATCAGCAGACCTGTGTAATTTACAACCCAGAGGTTTAAAAAAGCTGGCTGAAGAAAATTCCAAACCATAGATATTGCTTCTTTGCTTCTTGCTAAGTCAGAGAACACTGGAGAAGTTCCAAGNAAAAAAAAAAAAAAAGCCAATATCTCACCAATTTTGTTTTTTTAAGTTGTATATGTAACCCAGGTGATTGAAGCCCTTTCAGCCTGAGCTGAAAGGATAAAATAATGTAAAAGTTAATAGAGGGCTAGAGGTGTGTATTCAATTAACCCTAAGCAAAATGGTTTAGCAGAAACAAGTTCTTGTAAGCCTTCCTGAAAAACTCAGCATATTTACTGGCCTTAGGAAGCAAAGAAAGGCAAATGTTGCCAGGCATATAAAAGACAAGATGGGCCAGCAAAACAAAGTCCTTCTGAGTCTGCAAAGGACCTGAGAACAATACTTCTGTACAAACAGCACTGGCATCAGAAAATTCAGTGTCTGTCAGTCCATACAGATGTGAATAATCTTCCACACAGAATAAAGCACCTTCGAAAAGCAGACCCTTCACCTTCTTTAGCCACACTTTTTGAGTCCTCCGAAGTTCATAGTTTTTGTAAACCTGTCTCTTAATTTCAAATGTCCTCTTTTCCAAACTGATATTCAAGCAAAGTTTCTCTGGCCCAGAAGCAGGGGAGAAAGTCTTCAGTGAATCTGGTACTGTTTACTGAGGAACATTCAGCACAAAGATGTTTTTTGTAATAGTACAATTCTGAAGCAGTGAACTAGCTCCTAACCAGGTAACGCAGCTAATAATTGGTACAACTTGCTAACTGGTTAGGGTTAACTCTGTGTAACATCTCCATTGATTTATGACTGTCAGGTTCACAGGTTACTTAGATTGTTCAATTTAGCACTTTTCCTCAGCTTTCAATTGAACATTTTGAACCAGGTGTTCAATGGATTGATCGATATGAAGTACAATAGGTCTCTGCACCAGTCCATAAACAAAGCTGATTTTTATAGCCTTGGTGTGATTTAAACCTTTTACACTTTAAACCATTCTGCAGCACTCTTGCCATGTAAGCATATGCTTCTCTTCACTTTCCTTAATTGACATCAGATTGTGACTTAGCAACACACAGGGCAATGAAAGCTGCTGTGTGCCTGGAGGGCCTGATCCTGCGAATGTGTGTGCATGACACTGCATGCAGGTAACTCCTTTGATCCCAGTGAGGCTATTCACATATATAACCCTGTTAAGGTGAATTTGTTGTAAGGCAAGGACTGACATTTGAATACTGATCTTTGTGGTTAGGGAGAGCTTTCCGAGCACTCAGAGGCCATGTGGAAAGGCAAATCTCATTTGCTCAATGTGACTTATGCGATTTGCACGATTTGTCCCTGTGTCAGGTTCCCTCCTCCCCATAAAAACACTCCTGTGTTCACCTTTGCAGCCTGCTCCCGACCTTGTGACTGTACATATGAGATGCAGTTTTGTAGGGGCTCATGTTCACCTGCCAGCTGAATTTGATGCCTGGTTCAGGGAGGAAAAGGAAAACATCAGGAGAGGAATGAAATGCAGATGCAGCCCTCAAGGGTCCTCAGTCTGTAGACTCCTTGCTGGATGCCAAACTCTAGGTCTGCACCATAGCATTTGAATGAACCCACCAGAGAGATCATCCCCCACTGCATGATTTGGCCCAGTGTTCACTCCTAAATCAGCAAAAACCAGGGTTTCAAAGGTTTGGAAAACTAGCACCTCAAACCAGGTTTTGGGAAGGACCTCATTCTCACTGCTGCTTGGAGTGCCGATGGCAGAGCAAGGAAGGCTCTTCAGTTCTGAAGCCAGGATTGCTCTCATGAAGGAGCTGAAAAGAAAAGGGCTACTCCCACTTTCATTCCTCAGAGCATGTCACTGACCTGCCGTTCACACATACACACCCATCACATTGTTCCTGAGTAAGTGCTGCTTGTTTGGCTGACCTTCGAGGGAGATTTCTCCAGTACAGAGAGAGTCTGTCTGAGTAAATATCCCTCGGGCATGTGGAAAATGGGTAGGGATAACAGATGAAGTCAACACATGGAAGAATTTACTGTCTTACCCGGAGGTAAGAAGCAGATCCTACTTAAGCACTTAAACAACTACAAATGTTTTCAACTCAGTGTTGGTATAAAATAATAATGAATATAACCAGTCCTACTCTCTTTAAAAAAGCGGAAGAGAAGGGAAGTGGAGGGGAAGGATAGGGAGAAGAGGAAGGTGAGGGGGCAGGAAGGGGAAGGGGAAGGGGGAAAAAAGGATAGCTCTTTGAGCTATCACCACAATCCGGCTTTCATCTCACACACTAAAAAGGCACAGAAAATGTGAAACAGTAGCAAAAGTCTTAAAGAGCAAGATAAATGACTACCACAGACTGGGATCTTTTAATATCTATTGAGCCGAGTGCCACAGACTACACATATTTATGCATTTAACACAGTTTTAAAATAGTATACATAAATGCATATCATTGAGCAGTGACAGGAGAATCAGGAAAGTACTTTTACTTATAAAAATATCTTCCTTCTGTGTTGCTATTTCACCTTGAAAAAGTGCCATATTCAGCATCCCAGACCCTAGACCCTGAGCACCTTCCTTTGACATTGATCCCTGTGGATCAGCCTCTTTGAGCAAAGCAGAAGTGTTTGAGAAGAGGTCAAGTTTGGCCTCAGAGGGTGTATTTTGAATCAGCTTTCTTATGTTCTTACACTATCAAAACCTGTGAAAAGGAAATGAATCATGTTTGGATTTCTGCAAGAAGCTGGGGATTATGCAAACTATTTCCTGATACGTTATGAGGAGAAATGCTTGTTTTCATAAATAATGTATTTATCTAAAACTGTAGCCAAATCAAAAGCTCCCATTCCTTAGCAGTTAGATACAGAAACTGCTATAATTTAACAAACTGCAAATGAAAAAGTAACTTCTC
Organism: Dicrurus megarhynchus; assembly: GCA_013399195.1. Lineage (NCBI taxonomy): Eukaryota > Metazoa > Chordata > Aves > Passeriformes > Dicruridae > Dicrurus > Dicrurus megarhynchus. The sequence continues at coordinate 791,198 of VXAD01004809.1, read as the reverse complement.
TTATGAAGCTACCCTCATAAAATAGATCTTGTTACAAGAAGAAGTTGCTGTAAAATGGAAATGGCACTATGAGCAGAATTGTGTATGTCTGGAATGAGATTTTACCTTAAATGTTATTCAGTAAATGAAAAGAATCATTAAATATATTACAAGCTATTACTAGAACAATCCATCCAAGTTTTTTTTTTTTGCCACCTTCTTTTACAAACTCATTGAAAATTTTGAGGGAAAGAGGCTGGAAAATCAAGAAACAACTAGTTTCATAAGGAATGAACATATTTTTTCTGATGACTTCAAGGCCAGTACAGCTGCCACCAATGACCTGGGTGAGGTCCAGTGTTGCCCCTCAGGCACTGTAGAACTGGACAGCTGAGTCACAATGAATCTTCGTGACAGCGATGTTCACTTCATCAGAAAAGGAGAGAGAGTGATGATGGTTTAGCCATTTTATTGTTGCCAGTGTCCCAATCTTGACTTGCTTGGAGGAAGTGAGGACGGTCCTTCTAGAGCTACATTTGCACAGGTGCAGTGTTTAGCACAATAGGCTGCTCTTCAGCTCTTAGAGATCAAAGACACTCCAGTTCTGCTACCAATTATGATGAGCATGGATATGTTGATTTTCACTCAGGAAAAGGTTGCTAGATTATCATTAACAGGAGTTACAGATGGAAAAAAAGACAGAAAAAATTTATGGAATCATAAAATATAGAATAAGCTGAGTTGGAAGGAACACGCAAGAATCATTAAAGTCCAACTCCTGGCCCTGCACAAGACACCCCAAGAGTCACACCATGTGCCTCAGAGCATTGTCCAAATGCTTCTGGAACTCCGTCGGTCTTGGGGCTGTGACCACTGCAGTGCAGCACCCAACCACCCTCTAGGTGAAGAACTTTTTCCTAATATCCAACCTAAACCTCCCCTGACACAACTTCAGGCCATTGCATCAGATCCTGTCATTGGTCACCAGAGGAGACATCAGTGCCTGTCCCTCTACTTTCCCCCCTGAAGAAGTTGTAGACTGCAAAGAGGTCTCCACCTTCTCCACTCTGAATATCCCTCTAACAGAAAGTTGTCCAGCCATATATCTGCTAAACAGCTTGTAGATGAAGGTAGTGTATAATTAGAGTCACTGGCATTTTGGTTACTTTTTAGCACAGGATTTACCTGAAAACAACCATACATATATTGCATTAGAATACCATAGTGTTTTAATTTTAAATTAACTTTTTAAATAAAAATTGCTTTAATAAAATATAACAAGTAATTTTTTTGTTTTGGTGTACAGACAGTTGCACATGAAAATTATTTATAACCAGTTTACACCATTTGAAAATCCCATTCTTGATAAAGATTAGAAAAATGATATTTACTAATTTAAAAATTTGCAAACTAGGCCCTTTGAAAACTTTTGTGCAAACAACTTCAGACCCTCAACTTCTAATGGTTGTTTATGAAGTTCATGAAGCTCATTTTTTATTGTTCAGCCATATCCCTAAAAAAGCCCCCAAACTATTAAACAAATGTTAGGCTGACCTATGTCCAGACAGAAACTGTGAAGTTCTGCTAAAATGGTCTTTTTGAAACTTTTCATTATTAGGGCACCTCTGATGAAAAATATCTGCCCTGCAATATCTCAAATCTCTTAACGTCTGCTATAAATTTCCCATTTCTGCCCTGGAATGAGATGCAGAACTGCACTTCAAGGAACTGAATTCCATAGCCAGGTAGCTTAAGTTGCCAATCCATTTCATCCATAAAACATAGTCTACACACATGTACCACATTATAGGGAATTCAAAGGTGAATGAAAAAGAACATTTGAGTGAATAAAGAACATAGGATGCAGCCATATCCTGCAAAGCTTTTTCTATACAAGTACCAAAAATCTTAAAATCAACCCACCACTGTACCACATGGTCTCAGTCAGATAAAATATGACCCATATTCAAGCATAAGCAAGGCCAGACCTCTTGAAACTGAGTGTAACAGAAAGGCCTAAGCTCCAGAAAAATACAGTGGCTTGTTAAACAAAATGAAACATTAGCATTCAGACATAGACAAAACAGCCTGGAATAAAAACCTGCCTTAATTTCATGGCAGCTTCAGACAGAAAACACACAAATAGCTGAACAGCCTATTTTAATTACTCACCAGAAGCTGAAAGAACAAAGCAACTCACTTTATAATGGCATTTTCTGGAAAAAAATATTCCCAATTCAAAGAACAGCTGAAGAAAAAATCTCAAGACAACTTCAGTTCGAAAAATTACAGTTACTACTTTATAAACAGCATTTAAATGGTGTATTCAGAAGGTATTCCTAGGAGGACTGCATCTGCCAATAAACTATTCCAGGTCATCTGTAGAGCACTGGTAAAACACAAGAGCCACAAACATGCTGAAGCCAGGTCAGCCCTTTATTAAGAGAAGGACCTTTTTGAGAACTGTAGAGCAAATAAATTGATTTGGTTTCAGGTAAGAATACCTCAGTCCTTGTTTCCCACGTTGCCTCCTGCAGTGGAACTGTTACCTTGAACATGTATACAGTGCAGAGAGCTTCAGGATGGTAATGAATATCAAGCCAACATTTCTCTTTGTGGCCAGTTTTCTAAATGCGGACAGGCAATCATATGCACATGCACTAATCAAGTTTCCCTCTTTCCACAGGAGGCTGCTTAGAGAGATATATGGTAGTAGGATTTGTGCTATGTTGCTCAGGGAATAGGGAACAGATGGAGAAAATTTAATTCCCAGGGCCTATGGCTGCTAGGGGATTCCCTCATGCCACTTAAGTCTTTGAAGTAAAAAGAAAGAAAGTTTCTCAAACCATGTAAAGAAAATTTTACTCCCTAGTAACTTGTCTCTTTATTTTAAAAAACTCTTTCAGCAGAGAAAACATTTCTCTGCAGCAGATATAACAGCTGCCCCAGATCCATGGAGCAATCCCATGGTGTACACTATGGTTGTCCTGCCAATTTCCTTTTTAACTAAACCACGAAATGATGGGATGCCAACCACAAGACAGCATATTATTCTGATGTTCGGCACTTACGTGTGGAGAATATTAACTGACCACTTCTATTGATTAATTGCACCTTTTAATGCCATTAGGGAAAGGGTTAGATTATAGTTTCCTACTGAGTGGGACAGGCAAGTGCCACAAAGGGCTTATAAATCACCCAGCTCACAGGGGCTTCAGCAGCATGTAAATGTACAGATGTGGACAAAGCAGAAGTTAATTGTGTTGTTAGTCACATGAACCAAAACACATAGACAAGTGTTACTTTGAACAAAACAAACTAATTTTAATCATGGTAAATACAGTTACTGTTGATGACAGTTGGCTGCTGGATTGAAGCATCGCAGGATGCTCAGTCAGAATTCAGGACAGCCAACAGTACTTGGCAAGGCAGCACAGGAGTCACCAGCACGAAGATGTCAGACAAGTGTGGCTGTCCCCAGGCGATGGGGTCATGTCTAGGGACATAGCAGTCCACTCTGAGAAGCCTCCTGCCAGGGAGGGCTGCTTGCTTATTACACTGTGAGCAACTGAAAATTCAAGCATTGAGGATGCATCCAGGAGTGGACTGAAGACAAGTCAACAGGAATCAAAACCCTGTTGTCTTTTTAAGAGCTATGGGGTCTGCTTCCCTTCTCTCCTCTGGCCTCTAATTTTCAGTCAATCTCTAAGAGAAGAAAGGAAGATAATATTTAAACCATGATTTAAGCCATAGCAGAAGAAAAAGTGACCAAAGTAGCACTGGGGATCTTTTGGCTAACAGAGCAGTTAGCTGCTCTTTTGTTGACTCAGGTTAAAAGAGTTAAAAATGTTTGTATTTATTTTAGGAAAACATCAAAGGAGCATCCTTCCAGTCCTGACTATAGCCTCCAGGTACTTGCAGTGATTACTGCAACAGCACCTCTTTTTTGATCTGGCTGAGCCGATAACTCTGAACTTATTCCTTGGAATAGGAGTCTAGCTTCTGAGGTCTTTTCTCTTCCATCTCATCCTGTCAGAGAGCAGAAAACAGTTGCATCCGTGAACATGAAGTCCTTACAAAGACGAATTTATTTGCAAGTTTCAGGTCCCAGTGTCGAGCTGGAAGGGGATGAAGGGGAATTCAATTGTAATATAAATATTCCTGCCAGAGGAGGAGTGTGGAAGATTATATAGCATTAAAATATAATCTCTTCTGTATCTTTTGACCACCATCTTCTCACTTCACCAGTTCCAGTCCCTCATAAAGTGGCCAGCCCAGCTGAAGGAGGGTGGTTGCAGGCTGCATGAATCCAAGGATGTGAATTGGAGTTACAACCCCTTTCTGGGAAGCTACCTTGAGGTGCTCCCTTAATTTGCAGAAAAATCTCACCCTACATATGGCCTCCTCACCAAAGTTCCACATTCAGTGGCTTAAACTGTTAGTTTCCACCAAAACCAGTGCAAACTCCAACTTGTGGCATAGCATCCTCCAGCTGCAGGTGGGGAGAGTGCTGACACTCATTCTGTGAGGTCCTGCACTCTCTCCCTTCACCCATCCTCGTGTCCTAAACCCACAGAGGGGCAGCCAGATGCCTGACACTGAGAGCATGTAGATCCATCCCATCCTGCACAAAGCAGCAAAGGTCAGGGACAAGGAGATGATCCTCTTGGGTAGCACCTTGGCAAACATTTCATAAAGGAAGCATGCAGCATTTAACCTTATGGCTGTCTCTATGCAGAGATAATATTTATCAAATTGTTCCTTCTCTGGGAGAGCCTAGCACAGGGGCATCCCCAGGCTAGGGGATGATCTGGGCTCAGGAGAGAGAGACTGTGGGCACAAGAGAGGTCGTGAGAGATGAAAGCTCCCTGGTTCCTTCTCTTGCGTGCTGACCCACTGCACAGGAAAATTAATTTGCACCAGAAAAAAGCACATGAGAAAGGAGAAGTGCAAATTACCTTTTCATTTCACAAAAGAGGAGGGAGAGGCAAGACAAACTATGCTGCTCTCAGGTCCAAATCCTTTCATGTATACTTCCTGGGGCAATGCAGTTATGTGCCTACCTAATATCTCAGTCTAGCTCCAGGTAAGCAGTCATTAGTTTTCTTAGGAAATGCTCTAGCAGTAAGATACAAAAAGTGGGTAAATTTATTCAGTCCTTAGTGTTGAAGTATATCTAGAGAGAGATGTATAGATAACACAGATATAAATACAGGTATGGGGGTACACATAAAGCTTAATAAAAGTAGATAGATAAGGTAACACTTTCTGTAGGGGTGGAATAGAAAGAAAGAAAAAGAGGGGGACATATGAATTTAGTAAGCTTAGGCATAATTGCCATGAGTAAATGTTAATGCATAGGGATGAACTTTTACTTTTACTTTATACATATTAATAGGCTGCCTCTTTGCGAAAGAATGACATCAGACATTGATAAATTTGACAGAAGTGAAAGGAAAAAATGGTTACACTATTAGGAACATTCCTGAGGTGGTGTTGAACAGTGTCTTTGATACATCAGCCTTCAGTCTCTGAGCACATTCGTATTAACTTGTGTGTACATCCAGAATTCAAATGAGCTGCTTCTTTAGATGCTGACTTTTAGCAGCAGTCCCACCAGACAGGCTGGAATCAAACCTACAGTTTCAGAATGTGGTATAGTATAATTTTCTCAGTACAGTTTGTGCCTGCTGACTCTCTCAGAAGATTAGAGAAAGAGGCAGCATATAGCAGGTCGTTAAAGATCCACACAAGGCTGAAGAGTGAAAAAAAATCTTCAGTGAGCACACTGCTCCAAGTACACTCTCCTATGCCAAGAGATCAGGGCAAGGCTGTGTTTATAATATTGCTGAAAACAGAGAGATGACAAATTGCTTGGAACGTGTTCACTTAAAGGCAAGTGAGGGCTAACCACTGATGTCTGAATGCTTCAAAAATGTCTGAACACTGGTGAATTGCCACAACATGGATGCTCTTTATAGCTCCTCAAGAAACCACTGAGAAAACAGTGCTACACACCTGCAAGATATGTGTTTGTCTGGAAACATCATATCAGTACAATAACTGTCTGAGAATCTTACAGTAAAGCCAGCATACACAGGTGCATCACATTGCTTAGGATTCACAGTGAGCCTAGAAATAAATAAAAAGCTGAAGCCATGCATCTTTTTCTCATTAGTCCATTGCTTTTCAAAACTAGACATCGGGAGGCTGGAATTTTAAGATGTGAGTTAATACAACTGACACACATTTCTGAGCAGCTTCGAACCAAAGGGAAAAAAAAAAACAAGAAAGGAAAAGATTTGGGAAGTGGAAAAGGAGGCAGCCACAGAAAATGAGTGCATAAAGAGAAGAAACAGAGATGAATGAATGTGTGTTAGATTATACACATTAGTCTGCTAGAAAATTTTGTTTTGAAATCTGGTTTTATAGAAATTTGGGCTATTCAGTGAGATTTCTGTTATAATGTCTGCTTCCAAAAGACAAGAGGAAAAGCAAAATTCTTTTTTAAAAAGTAAAGTATTGAATAACCATTTCCCCCACCTTTGCCTCATTAGCATGCAAGTACTCTCTTTGGAGACAAACAGGTACAGAAATAAGAAATAAACATTCACCTTTCTGTTCATCACATAAGAAAACATAATTGGGTTTTTACCCATTTTTTACCTGGTTTCATACAACCCTTAAAAATATTGGGTTTTTTTCTTTTTTAAAAGTATCAAAGTCTCCTTTTGGTAAGCAAATGCAGGACATAATCTATATTTTTTACTTTTTTTTTTTTTTCAGATTTCAACCATAAGATTGCTGGCAAATAAATTACCATGTATAGCCAAGATTGTAAGTGACAAACTAGTAACAAACATTAGCTCTTCTATGCAAAAAAAGCAAGCATTTGAATCTATTCAAGACAAAGAGTTTTTATAAGACCTACTGTATATTTGAATCTCTCAATGCCTAGTATCACAGCATGCCTAGTAGTTAAAGATAATTAAAGTAATAATACACCTGTTAACTGTGGAGATGTCATCAGACTGCTTAGAATAACTAAAGCAAACTGGCTGAAGGTTTGGGGATGCAGTTTGCATGTTCCTGCTGGCTAAGAGAAGCCTCACACCCTCATCCTGTTATCAGTGAAATAAGGCAAGGGTCCTTCTATTTCAGAGCACAGGCCACAGTCTAACAGACCAATTACTTTACTCATCATTTTCTTTTTCATAATCAGGTGGACCAATTTCCCTCTTTTTACCCTGCCAGAAGCAAGAGCCTTTTTATTAATGTTTCTCTTGAGGGAAAGTACTCCAACTGCTTACTTGTCCTCTAAACTGCTGTTAAGTGTTTAACACGTCTTTCACCTTCTCCTAAAGAAGCCCAGTGTCTGCAAGCCTGTTCAAGATGAGACCTGAGTTTTCCCTCACCCCATGTTTCCAGCGTCATCAACATCAGCATTTTAAGCAAGCATCATTGTCTGAAGAGCAGATTGTTTCTGCATGACAGAATTGCTCAAATACTGTGCTGCTAATTCAGCAAAAATAAATTCAAAAGCCATAGATAAGCAGAAAGAATTTATTTAAGAGGTCCTGTTTCTACAAAGCTATATACCTACTGTGAGGAGAAAGGTGGTGTATTTAACTGACAGTGACCACACTTACTCTGAGCTGGCAATAACCCCCAACAACAAATATATCCAAGCATTTTATTCATCCATGGATACTCATTTTCCTCCTCCTGCAGATACATTCTTTCTATGTGTCCAGTGGCTAGAAGCCAAGAAACTCATTTTACGCTTGATAATTCTTTGCTAATCAGTGCTAATCTGTTTGGGGAAACATGTGTGGCTCAAGCACAAAGAGAATCGGATCAGTTCTGCTGTTTTGTTGGTGACAGTTCACCACCAAGAGCAGCCCTCTGACCTCTTCCATGGGACCCACGTGGAGGTTCACTCGTGCAAGTTGGTCCTCACCAAGAATCAATAAGAAGTTAATGCTTTTTGAGACCTGGACATTTAAAATGAAAGTAACAAGTGAATTCTAGTGCATTATGCACTAATTTCGCTATTCACATCTCTGAGAGCAGTAGTCACTACTAATACAGGTTTACCACTGCAAAACTTGTAGGAGCCTGGTTTGGTCTTACTGAGACTTACTCAACTGAAAAAAAATAATTGAGAGAGCTTTGTAAGGAAAGGACACATCATGCCAGCTTTGTTTTGAGTTTATGGTACTTGATCAACCCAACATTTTATATGGGCAATGATTAGGAGCAAAATTTGTATAACAGAATCATGGAATATGCTGAGTTGGAAGGAACACACAAGGATCATTAAAGTCCAACTCCTGGCCCTGCTCAGCACCATCCCCAAGAGTCACACCATGTGCGTCAGAGCATTGTCCAAATGCTTCTGTAACTCTGTCAGGCTTGGGGCTGTGACCACTGCCCTGGGGAGCCTGTTCCAGTGCCCAGACAACTTCTGGGTGAAAAACCTTTTTGTGATATCCAACCTAAACCCCCCCGACACAATTTCAGGCCATTCCCTCAGATCCTTGTCACTGGTAACCACAGAGGAGAGATTAGTGCCTGCCTTTCCTCTTGCCCTCATGAAGTTGCAGACCACAATGAGGTCTCCCCTCAGTCTCCTCTTCTCCAGGCTGAATAGACCAAGGGACCTCAGCTGCTCCTCATACGGCTTCCCCTCAAAGCCATTCACCATCTGTATAGTTCTACTTTGGACTCTCTCTAATAACTTAATGTCTTTCTTACATTGTGGCACCCAAAACTGCCCCCAGCACTTGAGGTGAGGCCGCCCCAGTGCAGAGCAGAGCAGGACAATCCCCTCCCTTGCCCGGCTGGCGATGCTGTGCCTGATGCCCCCCCCAGGACAGGGTTGGCCCTCCTGGCTGCCAGGGCACTGCTGATTCATATTCAATTTGCCATCAACCAGGACCCCCAGGTCTCTTTCATGGCACTGCATTCCCAAGTCTGTACATACATCCAGAGGCAGTCCACGAACACAACCCTGAAAATTGCAGCTTCCCCATAAAAACAGCTATAGACTGGGAAGGGAATGGAAGCAAATACCCCAAACACAGTGAAATCTCACAACGCTTGGCTTTCAAACCCTAGGAAGGCACTCAGACAACAAATATTGATTTTGCTTCATGCAAAATAATGTTTATGTTATTGCTGCAAAATTCCCTGATACTTGGTGTAGGCTTTGAGCCATATGTTTCTGCGTAATACAGCAAAGACTCAATTAAGCTCCTCTGTAAGACGGTGCTCTGCCAATGCCAGTTGTCTCCCAAGCAGGAGCACTGCGGAGAGGGGAGCCAAGGCGCACACAGGCTGTGGGTACTCCTGCATCTTGCCCTCAATGCGAGGGCTCAGTTTTGAGTCGAGGCTGCTGAGGCATGTCTCAGCTCAGCTTGACAGATCCGTCGGGTGGTTATTCAAATGCAGTGTTGTCCCAGTCTCATCTGAAACACCGGCATGACAGTATTTCCTACTCACCCCCTTTTTTTTATTCATTAAAAATAAGCCAGCGTGAGCCTCTGAGAAACCTGTCTGTAAAATAAAGGTCTGCATTAAAGCCGGGTATGAAAAACTGTCTTCCTGACAAGCAGTTGCTATTTGGAGGTGCATCTATCTCTGAGGCAATTGGTTACGTGCCAAAAGCAGAGAAACAATCCCATACAAACAGCAGCATTAGGGGTATCTTAAGGCTGAAATTTAAGCACTAAAAAGACAGAGTGCACCTCAGGAAAAGCTAGATTAGCTACCTTATCACTGCCTGCAAGCATACATACAATATTACAGCCCTTAATTAAACAGACATGTTTTCTCTCTGACAGAATGAATCAGATGGTCTTCTAGATTTTCTGTGTTTAGCATATATTAACAATTTGTCTCTTTTCTGTGTGTCCATCATTTAATTAGCATAAAAGCCCCCTAGTCTAATGTTCGCTTGGTCATCTTTATAACTCACACTCTTATCTCAAAGGTACTTATTTTAATAATTTCATCAGTACAGATGTATAATGCATTCCACAAGACATTTTTCTCTTTAGAGACAGATGTAATTCCTAGCAGTAATTCATTACTTATTACCTCACAAGCTGTTTTTCAGACAAATAAACTCACAGTTCCATTACCAGTATCTTTTAATGATGTTTCTGTTTCAGATTGCTTTATCATTGGAGTCTAATCCAAATTTCACTGAACTTTCCCATTAATTTCAGTGAAAGGCTCTGTTCTTCATTTTCCAAGCAGCTCAGAGCACATCTCAGAAAAATCTGTATATTATTTACACAAAAAGACATTAAAAAAAAAAAAAACCAAAATATCTCTTTAATATTAAATTGCTTCTCTAATGAGCAAAACATCCTGCAGACGTTTTTCACTAGTTAGCTGAGAGCACGTCCTAGAACACAGTAAGTGAAAGAAACCTGCATGTTGAATGTTAAATGGGAACAGGGTGTTTTCAAAATTACTTCAGAGGACAGCACAAATGAGTTTCATATGTAGACTTGCAAAATCATCATATCGGGCAAATTTGAAAACTTATTCAAAATGGTAATGTTAAGACTGAGAAAAGATAGCATTACTGAGGGTCTTAGAAGAATAAGGTGGTCTCTGGTTCTCTGGACTGTGCACCACCGAGCTCCTAAACACAACAATGAATCTCGGAAGATTTCCTACTGGGGGACACAGTCTGCAAAGAGACATAACACTGAAAATTAGAGTCTCTGTAGAGTGACCCTTCCTTTATTGCACTCTCCTGAGATTCCACCTGGATTACTTCATCCAGCTCTGGGGCATCCAAATTGAGAAGGACATGGACCTGTTAGACGGGTCCAGAGGAGGGCTACAAGGTGATCGGAGGGCTGGAGCACCCCTCCTATGAAGTCATACTGAAAGAGTTGGCATTGTTCAGCCTGGAAAAGAGAAGGATCCAAGAAGGCCTTGTAGCAGCCTTCCAGTAGATAAAGGGGACTATAAGAAAGCAGAAGAGGGACTAATTATAAGGACATGTAGTGATAGAACAAGGGAAAATGGCTTTACACTGAAAGAGGCAGGTTTAGATTAGATATTGGAAAGAAATTGAGAATTGAGAGTGGTGAGGCACTGGAACTGGTTGCCCAGGGGAGTTGTGCATGCCCCATCCCTGGAAGTGTTCAAGGCCAGATTGCATGGGACTTTGGGCAACCTGATCTAGTGGAAGGTGTCCCTAGCCATGGCAGGGAAGTTGGAACTAGATGATATTTAAGGTTCCTTACACGTCAAATCATTCTGTGACTCCTCTGCAATTCTCTGTACTCAACATATTTCCGGGTGTTAGAACCCTGGACTTCACAGAGCAAAGGACTTAGGTCTTTGAGGACCTTCTGAAAACCGTACCTCAGTTTATAAAGTACTTGATCTTGTGCATTTTACAACCACAAACCTCTCCAATCATGCCCACTCATTAAATTGATTGGTACAACTCTGAGCATGTGTGAAAGCCAAATGAAACGGGGATGTCGCTATGATAAACATGGCAATCAGAAAATGCCAAAGGGGAATATTCCGTTTAGGCATGAAGCAGGAACGTCAATATCCCCTGCTTCTATGATTTTCCTTAATGGTTATGACATTTTAATACTTATATCATGATTCACTCCTGAAAAGAATTCTAAAAATTGTTAAGGATACTGAGAACATTGCAGTGCAGAAAATTCACCTGTATCTTACCTCTCTATTTCCTCCTCTGACTTTTCTCCAAACTTAAAATTTCTAATGATTTTTGCTGTTAAGTACATTATATGTACTGTTAAGTACATGTCAATGATTTGGAAAGAGTAAATGGGAGATTTAAAAAATTAAGTACTTTAAACATTAATTTAATAACTATTTTGTATTAAGTTAGGAATATTGAGTACTAATCCCTCATACTTAAATTCATACAAAGAGAAGGGAAGAGTTACCCTAAGGGCACCTCATGATGGGGGACAGCTATGATTATTAAAATAGTAAAATAGCAAGATGCTAATTATCTATAATTTTTTTTTTTTTTTTTAATAGGGTGAGACTGGTAATTGACCCTCTGGATATTAGAAACCGAGAGGACTTGTTACACAACTGATTTTCTTCCCTCGTCACTACAAACTTGTTCCCTATAGTGTCTTTTGTAATGATTTATTCAGCAGTTTATTAAAAAAAAAGGACTTGTCATTCTTTCCTGAACTTTCAAAAAAGAATGGAGAGATTTAAGCAAGAGAAAAGAAATGAGATCCTGTATTCCTGTCTTATCAATATCAGAAACTCATCCTAATAAGGATTACTCCTACACTAACACCACAGCTCGTCCTGTTTCTATAAAACTATTCACAAGTTGCATATATTTCCATATTTGATCTGTATTAATATTAAAATCCTCCTGAAGTTTCTGGAAAGATTTACATGTTTTATCATCAGATAAACCCTTTATTATCTTGTACCAAAAGTTCATTCTTCTTTAAAATGCAATAAATATTTAATTTGAACAAACAAAGCAAAAGCAATTAAGGAAAAGAGATGCCCTAAGAAAAAAAGAAATCTGGAGATTGAATTCACAACTGCATTTGCTGTCTGTGTAAGAATTTCCAGAGTCAACACCAAATAGAAAAAGAAGTAGCAAACACCAAATCACATATGTAGAGTCAGAAGACATACCAGGTTATTATCCTCGAGCATTACATTACCCACGCACTGCTATACTGGATGGATGAGTAGCAGAAGAGACAGGATATTGCTGTGGTTGCTGGAGGCAGAATGCAAGAGGCATGGCAGGACTGAATAGATAGCAAACCCTCTGGTAACACTGGCAATAGGAAGTGGTAAGCAAAACTCAGTATCTTTTGGATTTTGTTTCCCAGGAGCTAGAAGGTGTTGAAAGGTTTTATTTATTTATGGTCAATCCTTTGGAGTTGTAAATCTCACAAGAAGTTGCTCAGCAGATCAGAGACTCCTCAAGAACATCACACCTTGTGTTGCTTCAGCACTTGACATCCACCTCCCAAGAAGTGTGCAGAGGGTTGCATGGAGGGAGGCGTGAATATGAGAACAGGCAGGAAGAGAGGAGGAACAAGAAGCTCTTCTTTCATTTGCACACACATACTACAAGAAAAGATTGAAATACATTTAAAGGGAGATAATTTTATAAGTGTTGGGACTTGCGTCTGAGACAAATTTCATTGTCTTTAAACGTAGCCTGGATCTCAACTACTGTTTCACTCAGAATAAACACAGCAAGTGCCGCTGGTCCTGATCCTCTCAAGCAGTTTACTCCTACAGTAAAAAAGAAATTTCGTCTTTATCTTATTTGGCTATCTCTCTTTTCATCTCTGCTGTGGCTTCCAATCCCCATCCCTGTGCCATCTGTCAGTGAGACAGGCCAGGGAAATACAGAACCACTGGTACTTATGCTTGAAGCTCCTGGATAAGTCATTACAGAACATGATATAGGTAACAACTTCACAATGACAAAGAAATAAAATCAATTTTATAATAAGTCTTCTCAAATTCTTGTTTCCATAGGGTCAATCCTAAGTCATTCCCATAGAAAACTCTACCCAAGAGGGAGGGAAAGAGCAAAATTGTCTGAGGTTTCCCTCTGAGAACATTTGGAGGTGAGGGAATTTTCTCTCAATGCTCTATGGAGCAATGGTGAGGGGATTATTCTACAACTTCATTAAATTTTCCCAGAGCCACAGGGGACTGTGTAATCTCTAGCTCTTTTCCAAATGATGGTTTGCTCAAAAGACCACCTGTTACACTTGAAATATAGGACAGGTGTTACCACTTTAGCTATAGACCCACACAGATAACCGGGAGACAGGGGAGTGAGGTGATGCCTCAGAGTCCACAAACATTGTTATTTTATAAACCATACAAAATAATAGGGTGGGTGGTTCTCAGATGAAAATGATATGAAAAAATAGGTTGTTATTAATATTGTAACTTTAGAGGGGAGTTGAAAGTTTCCTATTCTCCAGCATTCAAACTAGCACTAAAACATTGGTGCATCATACAGGACAACACTGAGCTTTAATACAGATCTTTTTCTCATGTAACAAGCCACCAAGCAACTGTGTTTCTAGGATTGCTATCTACAGAACACATAATCTTTATCCTGTCACAAGTCTTCCCTGCTCTCAGTTTGTTTCGTGTGATATCCTTCTCCTGCCATTTCCATTTCAGAGTAAGCTCTTTTCCTCCTCCCACTCCACTAAAATGCTGATGTGTCACTGCAGCTTAAAGCGAGGGGTAGTCACTGATGTTGTCATATTTGTGGAAACACTGTGCGGGTGACTCACCATGCTGACAACCTGAAGACAGCTTTTTTGATCTGGAACTCACATTTCCTCCTCCTTTGCCACTTCCCAAAAGTCAAAGTAAGTGGACATGTCCATGTGTCATTCTGTGTGTGTGACACTGGTTTTCAGGATTTTGCAAATCGTTTTGACTGAGGTAACTGGGTTTTGTTTTGAGGACCCCAGGATTAATTTTTTTCTTTCATACCTGTAAAGAAGGCAAAGTTCCATATCAGTATCATTCATCAAATCAGTGATTTCATGAAGATAAAATGGTGGGTATGAATCTTATTACCCCAGTGATTCCCTTGAGCCTCTGTGGTGGAATAAAAGGGCATCAAATCATATATGAATAATTGCTGTGGTCTTTGAGGTCCCTCTGTTCTACTCATATAAATGGAGCATCAGCAGAAATTATTATCAGGTCAGGTAACTCTAAGGGTGGGATCCTCAGCAGATGTGAATCACTGTCACTCTAGTGAAAAAAATAAAAAGGTCACCATTAATGCCTCTTTGAGATTCGGCTTTAGGAAGCATTTATCTTACTGTGCTCATCTGAATTTATGAGGAAAACCTGCACTTAAAAATTAAATTGCATCTGAGAGTCAGGAAAAAGGATCAGCTTTACATGAACAATTAAATGTGACAAAACCGTACCAAACAAAATTCAGGGCTCTTGAATTGCCAGGTAATTTGTCTTAAAGAACATGCAAAAAGGTGTTTCACTGGCATAAGAGGTTGTCTGGAGATAACATCAAAGCTAACACAATACCGCTGCTGTTACCATTCAAAAAAACTTTATCTGCAGTTAAAAAGATAAACAGGGCACATAAGAAAGGTAATCCAAAATCTAAAATTAAATGGTTTGCAGTCTCCATTTAAATTGAACG
Source organism: Dicrurus megarhynchus (assembly GCA_013399195.1). NCBI lineage: Eukaryota > Metazoa > Chordata > Aves > Passeriformes > Dicruridae > Dicrurus > Dicrurus megarhynchus. Next base: position 776,005 of record VXAD01004809.1, on the reverse strand, counting down.
AGCAGTGGAACAATCTAAGAAAATACGGCATTTGTTTCATGGCTATTATATAGACGGCTATTGGTGCTTGTTATGATTATAAAATCACACTTCAGATGCTCACATCTCCTCAGTTTTCAACTCTTCCAAGAGTTATAACTCTGGCACTTCTGTATAGTACAAAAATACAGCACAGCTTCTTGCAATTTCCTGAGACACTCCACCTGTAATATATTCATGCTAATTGCTCCAAACTCATGCATAGAGATGACAAAAGAAGCTGAACGGCAATTTGGTTTTTTCATACAAAGGAAACATAATTGTTTTATAATATGCTGTAAGTTTTAAACCTGCAGGTTAAGTATTCATTTAATTATTTAGGGAGAGGTTGCACTTCTACTCCTCTCCAAGTACAAGAGGCAGCCTGCCTCTGCGCCATGCCAGGATAAGGGTAAGGAGGAGCTCAGATTTTGAATTTTCCTTCCTGTCTCTCTTCCTGCATTTCTCCCTTTCCCCTTATTACAAATGAAGTATTGCTTCTACTGCCTCTGCTCATCCATTTACCACTGATATTTTCAGGTTATTTGAGAGCCAAATATGTTGATGAGAAAATAGAGGAAGAGGAGAGGAAATGTGTTTCCAGAGTAGTTGACTGGTTTAAGCATAGGTATTACAAATCTCCTAAATAAGATCTTTTACTAGTTAAGGGATTTTATTTCAGACCCCATTAGCAGAATGGCAGGAAAAAGAATGGTTTTGCAATGAAGTCAAAAGTGTTTTGAGTTCCTGATGAGAGAACTACTTACCTCTGCAACAGCAGACCTGGTAAGATACATCAGTAGCTACCGATATCTCCTTTGACCCAAAACACTGAAGCCTGCATTTTTCAAAATGGAAGAATCAATTGAAAGATTTACATCCGGATTTGTGTGCGTGTCATCCAGTAGTTGTAATATGTTGTCTGCACCACACAGATTCATTAAATTTGTCTAAAGGTACTACATTAAAAAATCATCAAATGTTATGAACTTGCCTTAAATTTTCAAAAGACTTTGAAATTTGTACTCCCTAGGTAGTAATGAGACTTAACAGAATTAAGCAATGCCACATCTTGCTCATATTCCTGATCCTACCTCTTACAATACTCACACAATTTTTCCATGGATAGGCACATAAGTATGGGGGCAGTAGAAACCTGCTGAGCAGGGCATGGATCAAACTAGCAAGAAATAAATTTCAGCTAAGAGGAACAGTGCTCATACACATCCAGAAGACAAAGTCTCTGTTTAGAGCCATTAAGCTCCTAAATAATCTCAGCCACAGGTATGATACAAAGCACCAGATCTATATTTTTAAAGAGGTAGTGGCAGTCCAGGAGAAGTGAGAGTTTTGGAGTTAGGTCACCCTGTGAGGATGAGGAGGACAGGGTCCAGATGCTCCTTCTGCCCAAACCACAGCCTGAGCTTGAGTTCAAACCAGCACCCCAAGACAGAATCCCAACACCCAGCCTTCTCTGGTGTGAGAAAATTCTCTCCGACATCAACACAAGAGTTTTTCCTCCTCATAGAAATAATTTGATATGCAAAGGACTAAGGTAAGAAAGACTGTCTTTAACCCCAGCAACTGGGAAATGTATCTAAGATGGGTGTTCAACTCTACGTCTGATAGGTATCACTGCTCCAGAGCAGGGATCTGAACCTGGCTTTTCTACCTTTCTCTCACAGCTACATTTACTTTGAGCATGTTTTGACCATGATGGTAACATCAGGTCCACAGAAAAGACAGTCCCATTTTGAAGGCTTCAAGGTTTTAGCCACAGCAGTCCTTGAAGTAGATCTCAATATTTAGGTGAGTTTGGACAGCAAAATCTTGAGCATATGCAAAACTTAACATACTAAACTAATAGTCAGGAGGTAAGTGACAGCTGAGGAGTAATTATGCCAATGGTACATGAATGTTGGGACAAGGTGATGCCTACATTGTGCAGCAGATTATGATGACAGAAAAGCTCTGAGCTGACTTTCACAGTACATCCACAGAGTTCAGCACAGCACCATGCAGAGACAGTCGCACAGGTCTCAAAGGCAGCCTAGCCTTTTTGGTATGGCAGAACATGCATTATTAAATTCAATCCCTGTTTCTCAGCAGAGCTAATTAGTTCAGGTGCAGCTCAACGCTGCTATAATTATACTCCATCTGCTTCCAGAGCTGGCTAGTTTGGGTGCTGAGAGCTTGGAAATTTCTCTGCAGTACCCCCTCATGGGAGGGGGCATGATACTATTATGTCCTTAGGCGTGAAAAGAGATGGATTGACACTTAGGTCTCTTTGATGATGCGAGCCTTAGCAGCCTAAATCCTGCCGAGTTAAATCCTCTCAAGGGACAGATTTTTTAAGATGTTTAAATAGCTAAAGCCCCAGGTATGGCCCCAGTGAGATTTTTGAAAAATACCTCATAAGCACTAAGTGTTTGTTGGTGGTAAACGACTCTGTGCGGCAACACAGCAGCGGGAGCCCCATGTCAGACACCCGACCGAGGCAGTCTGTCGCAGGCAGCAGCTCACGGTGCCCCAGCTCTTACCAAAACTTTGATGTGCTCAGGTCGGCTCTGCTGGCTTGCAATCCAGCATGTAAGTGCTAAGACTCATTTGGCTACACAGAGAATATCAAGCCTGTCTGCTTCTCAAGAAACAGGTAGTGACAACTCAGATGAATGCTAATTTAGCACGCAGTACTTGCTCGCTTTAAAATGAAGCCTTGATCCAAAGACTACTGCAGTGAATGGACTATCTCTCTTCCATGTCAATTCATATTGGATCAGGCCTTGAATTTGTGGCATGGAGCAATTAGTATAAAATAGATTAGGCAACAACTTCCTTTATTCAGTTGTACAAGTTTTGTCAAGATGAACTGATTGCCCACATTTGTTTCATACAGGCAGCTAAATCATCAATACCAACAAGACTGGCATTAATCAACAGAATTACCTCCTCACTCTCACAGGCATTTTGCTTCATATCACTTTACAAAGGCTGTCAGGGACCATCTGTAGCTTCAAGTACAATACAGCAGTGCCACAGCACGTTTTTCCAGACACTGGAGTCATCCATATGCATTTGGCCTGCAAGCTTTTCAGCAGCACACTCAAATGAGAACATTTTCAGTGACCACATGAACCCTAGAGCATGCTCTCCCCCAATCTGCTTTGTTTAACCACACATCACTACACTTTGATAGCATACCTGTGGATACGTATGTGCCCAGAGACAGTGTGTTCTGCTTCCATGTGTGCTGTGCAGGTGGGACTGACACCTGCATTTAGCAGGACGGCATCTATGTGAGCATCTGCATCACTGCCATTATTACTTTGACACACCACAGTGCTGTCAGTGCCAGGTCTCCCAGTATTGTTGTCTCAGCCTCTGCTTGCTTTCTGCTTTCCAAGGGCACTGGCTAAGGCTGCTGAGACTCTTAGACATTGACTGAAACTCAATCAGTTGCTACTTATTTAACCAATAGGCAGACATTACTTTGTGAAACTATTTTAGAAAGTGACAAAGGGAGCAGGCCCACATCACCCACTCTTAGGAGAGGAGCTCTGCATTTCTGCTCTGGTTCAGTTATGGCTGTCTCACTGCCAAGCTACTTTCTCAGAGTGCAGACAGCCTCCAATGCCTTTTCAGACATGAAATAATTACTCGTTATATATAAAGGTTGCTGCCTATTGCTTGTGTATATTCAGTGAATTCAGTCTTGCTGTCCTCTCTGACACTGCATGGCAGCTTTGGACCACGTGAATGGAATGCTGTGAGAGGTGGCATCCAAAATGCCCAGCTGAACCCAGCCCTGTGTCCCAGCTCAATAGCCATCCCCACCAGTACCCTTTGCCACCCCATAGCCCCCAGCTTGCATATTCTGAGGAACTCCGGCTCTCTTGGGCACACCCTACCAATGGCAGCAGGCTGCCACAAGGCAGATCAGACTGAAAGGCAGTAATTAGTGACTGAGAGGTGGTAGAAAGCTGGTATAAGGGATTTTTGGCCATTTCTGTGCAAGGCTAGCAGTTTAACTCAAAGCATCCCCTGCAGTGGTTTAGGTTGTTAGAGCCTGACTTTGTACTGAAAAGAGGGAGGACTTACAGGCAGTCACGGCAGAGAGGCATTTTGAGAAGCTGTCTCCACTCATTCACCTCATCTAGGCTGAGAAGTGTGTGAGTGACTCAAGTCTGTGCAGTGTACATTAGTTAAAACCACTGACAATTAAAAACAACTTCCCTGGTTTTGCACTGGGCGGTGCACAAAATGTCACACAAATGCTGAGGCTCAGCTGAGAACCAGAAGCTAACAGCTGAAAGTCAGGACATGACTATGGAAGGATCTGGACACCATAAAAATGGATTAGGGAGTTCTCAGGCCTGAGCCTCAATATTAAAGTATGGACCAAAATAAAACTCTCTTAGACATGACCATACGTCATTCAAAAAGTCTCAGGAACCTCACAGGCTGCAACTCCCCTGATGACCAACAGGCCAAAGCCAAATGCAGCAGAAGCAAAAGGAGTTCTCCAGAACTCAGAATTAATTTTTTCTTTGCCTTTTTTTCTTGGTTATTCCTTTTCTTCTTTATCATTTTGTAACCTTCTCTCTATGCAAAGAGACACATTGCCATTCCAGGGTCTGCTTTAGCTCTAAATTTCAAACTTTCAATTTTTATTTTCCAGTTCTCATTACTATGTTACAGATGACTTATTTTATTAATTGCCATCTATTTTACTAATGAATTTATTTTTCTGGGGAATAAATACTTTCCTGACCTCTTCCAGTCTTGTACCAATGCTTAGCCAAATATCTTAAGGCAGTGAAGGAAAAAACAAACAGCTGAACATCTGCTGAAAAGGTTGCAAGGGTGAATAATCTTTAATAGCTTCTAATGAGCTTCCAGAAATATACTGCGTAAGGAGCAATGCACAGATACAAGTTCTTAAACCCTTAGTTTTAAGAGTATCCTGCTCAGTTACTTCACTCACTCACAGACAGGAGTAAATTCAGATGCAAATATGTTGCCAGCTACTTTTAAAATGCACCCTACAAGGACATATCTCTTTCTTCAAGCAACCATTATTTGTGCTCAACACCCCCCTGCTTTTATGCTTTACTGGTGCAACTCACATCAGGAAGACTGGAAGGAGTCCCTTACCATAGCTGAAACTCTCCATCACCTTGGTGCACCGCTTCTCTGTCTCGTAGCTCCAAAGAGGCAAACGGAGCGAGCACATGTAGAAGCTCACCTGCAACCTGCATCCAAAGGTTCCTTTGGTGATGCAGATCAGCCCTGTGCCTGGAAGTGAGCATTAGAAGGACAGGCTCAGAAGTTGAGGAGGACATCTGGTAGCTGTACAGGTGTAGAAAGAAATGTTCCTACTAATCCCCAACTCATTGGCCAAAGCAGTAGCATGGAGATTGCCAAAGAGTAATCCCTTCTCTTTGCCTTGCACTTCAATTTCTCCTCATTGGGCTCTCCTTGGTTCAGCCACATGTATATACCTTCCTGCCATGCTCAGGCAGAGCATATAAGTAAATGCAACACAGGGAAAGTCAATAGAGTTTCACTCACTCACAGTAGAAATGAATTTAGCCATAAATCAATAATGAAAAGCAAAATGTTCCCTACGTGCCTGTTCTTGCAGCTGTCCTTCATCTGAAGAGTTCAGCCCCACTTAGAGAATCAATGTATCAATAGAGAGTAAACTGTGTTTTCAATAAAACTGAAGATGTGAGCAGATTCAGCATTGCATGATTATTAATTTCCAAAGTTAGACACAAGTTTTTAACATTTTCCACTAAATCTCCAAATGAAATTGAAGCACTTGGATAATCATCAAAAAATACCGTATTAAAGTACCCTCCTCCATCCCTCTCCATGTGCAGAAGAAGCTTGGCATATTCCTAGGGCAAGCAAGGATACACTCTTGACTGAAAGCAATGACGCTTCACTGCCTCTTATTTCTGGGATAGCCCTAAGCTCATTCTGCCACCTTGTGTGATCAACATATAATACAGCACAGTCTCGTTTTCAGGTCCATATTTCTTATTCCACTCCATTAGGTCTCGCCTCTTATTTAGTACTCCTGAAAGCCAGGGGTCTGTTAAACTATGTGGAGATAACCACTCATGTCTGATATTCTAATATGGACTGTCAGGATGAAGCAAATTTAATGTTTCATTCATACTCCACCTCCCAAAAAGGCACTTAGTTTTATTAGAGCAGTGAATAATTCTTACTAATTATATGAACGAACATTTCACACTTCTGTTAGCTCATTGTTAGACTGTGGTTCTCTTGAACTTCATTGAAATTATTTGCTAAATAGTGCCTATGAATATTTTTAGCTGATATTGTCCATTCAAAACAATTTTTTGAAAACAAAAATATGGTTTTAAAAAAAAAACCTTGAGCCATGTGACTAGCCACTCCTTCTCTTATGGCCTATCATTTCACCTTTATAGAAATAGTTTCTTTACATTTAACCTGACTGGAAAACTGTGAATTTTAGAAAAACATTTGGCTTTCAGTGTAAAATGTCTGTTGAAAGCAAATAAGAAAGTAGTCTTTCAGAAAGTGTCTCCACTGTTTTCTCAATATTTCTAATTTCTGGTGCTGCATTCAGCCGTGACATTACAAAGGAAAAAAAAAGTTTTAAAAAAAAAGCAAAAGCCATTAATGAAAACCCCAGTTAAAGCCTGTAGGATAAAAGTGTTTGTTTTGATTAGCTGAATGAATTCAACTATCTTGTTCTGGAAACAGACAAAGCATTCCTCAAGTTCATCTACAAAAACTGTCTGAAGCTTTAGTTCAGACTACGGTGAGAGGCTCCACAAGGGACTCTCACACCCAGAAACAGCTGCTGGTACAATGCAAAAATCAATAATGCTACAGGAAGCCGTTACCTACGGATGTCATCTCTCTTCTGAACACCAGCAAATGCCCAGGTGCATCATAGGTACTGAAACACATAAATGTGACACCAGCTGCCAGTGTAGAGGGGCACTTCACCCTGTCCACAGAAAGGCACTCAGCACATCCAGTGTTTAAATGCCTGTGAGCTTGTGTGTGCTGATCCACTGTTAAGCAGAGGTGACAGAAGGTAGGAGGCAGAGAAAACAATTATCAAAAGCTCCTTCTAAATCCTACAAATGCAGATGTTGACATCTTTTATTGCCTTATGCTTTACAGATACAGAACTACATTTCTTATCAAAGTGAACTACGACTCAGACTTAATTAACCAGAACTGCCGTGCCTACAAGATCTATGCTAAAAGCATAGTGAATGCAGTCAAAGCAAAATTCATTCCTGTAGTCTGGTGTTAATGCCCTTTACACAGGGAAATAATTATAGCTAAAAGCTGATGTTTTCACTTCATACTTATGGAATACAATTTGTCTTAGAGAATCTCATCCTTACCTTAACTTGTAGCTGTGGTCAGAAAAGTGTTTATGTTAACTTCATACCATTTTAGTCACCATATATTCTGCAAGTAATCAAATCACAAGGCTAATCTCTCCAGTCCTTCTGTGAGGAGAAATAATTGAGGCAGGAAGATTCACAGAGATTTTAATAAGAACCAGGCAAAATATGTCTACAAGACACAAACTCAAAAAAATATGCAGTTTGCATGTCAGAGACAGCTTTAGTAAATTCGGAATTTGGCAAAAATCTTCAGGCCACACAAACACATCCCTCCACAATTAATAATGAAGTAATTTCAGAAAAATTTCTTTTGTTTCTTGAATTACCCTGTACAAAATTTGACCTTTTACAAGTTTTTTTATTAAAAGGAATTATAAATATATATATTTAAAACCAAAACTGAAAATTTTGCCTCCAACTATATGTTTCAGGTTGACCTGAAAAAGAAAATAATATTAAAGTATGATTGAAAAATACAACCTTCAAAACATGTTACACACAGTTCTAATTTCAAAAGGCTTTGGCTCAAGTTTCAAAAGCACAGAGCAACCCTACAATGTGCATAATTATCCTGGTATAAGGGAGCATACAGTAAAGGGACCTGTAAAGTTTGAATCCCTTTACAGGCTCTTGCAGAGCCCTTGGCAAGTCATTTCATTCTCTTATATCTCTATTTCCCTATCTATTAAGTCAGGGCAATAATACCTACCTTCCCTGAAGAGGTGACAGTAATTAAGTCAATGTTTAGCATAGCACTTTCAAGATGCAAATCTCTGCATTAAAGTTCTATTTACTATTATTATTATCATCATTATCACCGATTATCATTAGGCTAAAGCTACTGTTTAATTCTGTATGTTCTCATTCTGAGAGATACATTCAACTACCATTGTAAGCTAATTATACCCTCTACTCTTAACTATAGGAGTACAAAAGCATACCTTCTGCTGCATTTGCAGTCTGTTCCCACTTTCAAATTCTCTTTGTGTAAAGGAAAGTATATTCTTAACTAATGCCTTAAGGAAGTTTGCATGGTATTGCCAAATTAGCTCATTGCAATTAGTATCTCAGGTTTCTCTGCAATCCCAGGAAAATAGCAATAGCCACAAACGCAGTTAATAATGATGACTTTGTAAAACAGAACTGGAGGCTAATATTGAAAGGGCTGTCAAAGAGCAAAAGGCTGCATTTCAAATGACCTTTAAATCCGCTGCGACTCCTGCAGAGGATAAGAGGTAACATGAGTGACAAGAAAGGCTTTTCCAGCTCATCAGATTTCACCAGGTCAAAGAAGCATTTGTAATGAATAAATAAATAGATAATTCATCCCTTAGCTGTTTCGGCAACTTTTCTGATATGAGCACAGGTAGGAAGCAGGTCTGTTAAACTGGATGGATTTCAGAGACCTGTAAAACAGTTAGAGAACCAAAGAACTGAGCCCGAGCTGCTCATTATGCAGGACAAAAAGGAACAGAAATTTGCCCTCAGGGCTTCAGATGCAACCTGTATCTGTGAACACTAAGGTTTTAAAATGCCAGTGTCAAAACTAGTGTTTCCTAAAATCATCCTGACTCAGTTTGCTCTGGTTTTGCTCACAGGAACATGCAGCCATGCCAACCTCCCTGCTCGGGAAAGATCAGTGTGTATGAGCTTCCAGATGTCTGAGCACAAAAGTGGCCAACTCTTGGTGTATCTCAAAGCCTACCTGCAGCAAAAACAAACACATACATGGACACACAGTAAAGAGGTGGCATGTCACATCTCCACATGCAGCCATGGAGAAAAACACTCTTCTCCTTGTGATTGTTTATGTGTTGGGACAGCACATTAGTCTAAATAAATAACTAATTTTTGACAGATATTGAAATTTTACAACTGTCATCCTTGAAATAACCTCTTCAAGACGAGATATTTTGTAACAACACAGTATTTTGCCTTTACATAATCTTTCTGTCTAACGTTATCAACGCAAAAATGTTCCTGAAGTCAAATAATTAAAAGTGCATGAAAATACTGAGAGACAAAGTAAATGTTACTTTTTATAGGGAAGGAAACTGAAACATGGAGACTAAAATCTGTATCCAATCTTACCCAGCTGGATGAGACAAATAAGGGCTCACATTGTCAGTCCTGGGATATTATGGGTCCACCAACCATTTGAGGAACACTGTGTCTCCTGCCTCTTCTGTGTGCCAGGGAATCTCTGTGCTGCAGGGAAGCCTTTTGCTGCAGCCCTGGTCTCAGCCATACTGGAGGGCAGTCAAAGGCAGCTGCAATGCTCATTGAGATCCCAAATGCCGGGCAAGCACTTCTTAGCTAATAATTAAGCACAGTCTGAGTGGCTGCCCTCTGCAACACAGAAACTAGAGGGAAGTATTTCCTCTCCCAAAGACACCTTTCTGTCAATTAATGTGACACAATACCAACCCCCCACACCCTGGTTTTCCCTGTGGGAGGAACTTCAAGAGATATTTGCTCAACCATCATGATAAAGAGAGGTTAATGAAGTTTTTTCAATGGAGAAGGGGTAAATTATTTCTCTAATGTAAAAAAGGGGTTGAGAAATGAATGAACAGTATTAAATGGCATTTTTACCTAAGATAATGGGAGAAAAGTCATAAAACACACATGTACACAGACAGCTGTCCTCCTGCTCTTTGCCTTTATTTACGTGTTACAGAAAGCTATCCCTGAGGTGGGCTGTAACTGGCTGTTGGCATAAATAACTTTTTATAATTTTAATAAGAAAAGAGAAAATAAAAATAGACTGTAAGAAGGGAATTCTTCATACAAATGGCATGTGCATGGCCATCTAATCTTCTCAGTCACTATAACTCAAGTGGAAAAGGTTTATTGGTAAGCCAGTGTGCCCCTTGCTAAAGTTCTCTGCAAGGCATTTCTTCTTATTGTTAGAACACAGAAACAGCTTAATTTTCACTATACGAGAAATCCAAGGAACAACCTGCAAACATTATTTCTGTCAGGCAGCTATCAACCACCTTTGCTTCTTTGTCTGGCATTCTTAAAGTATGTTTAAGCATTACTACACTGTTTTAAAAGATAGCAAAAAGAGGGTAGGATCAGGCTGTTCAATAACATCTCAGATGGTTCTCATTCTTTAAAACCTATATAGCTGAATTTTGCCAGTTAGAAAGCTGTGCAATACAATCAACTTACTGACAAGCTGCAAAATATAATTTATTGTACAATATCATGTCTTATCATATATACAGTATAAAAATATTTATCGCTGTAGTTAAAAATTATGTAGTTCTAGTTCCCAGACAAAACACAACTATAATTTCTTATTTTATTACTTCATTGTTTCTCCTTTAATTAACATTTGAATAAGCTCAGAAGTGGATGGAATTTCAAGCCTAACCCCTGCCAAATCTTCAAAACCCCCGGACATTTGTATCCATCTCATTCTGTTACTCAAAGCTTCAAACTGATAGTACTGGGAATTAAATTGACCAATTTATTCATCACTGTGGCAGGGCTTAAACCTCAGCAACATGATTGCCATCATGTCAGTGCTGTCAATGACCTGAGTCTTGAGTTTCAGAGATTGCCCCAGTAACACTCAATAATAAGTGGCAAAACATTATTACTTCCTTTGGTACTCATTATAAAAACATTAATTGGGGTGAAAGGTAATCCACTTCATATGCTAAGTCATGGATCTTCTCTAAGGGTGGACAAGGGGGATTGCAAGAATAAGTATGTCATCATGATTTGTTGCCACAAAATTTCCTTGAAGTTTGAATGAACGGACTACTAGAGGGCATCACAACAAGAAAAAACATTCTTTTGATTTAAATTGTCCAGGTCTGGCCTGAAAGGTCACCATCAAAATGAAAACACAACACAGAAATGGGATGAGCTCTGAAGAAATGTCAGTACAATTTATGCAACCCACTTTTTCCATTATCCTGTCTTGAATAGTTTAATTTTATTTATTTTAGGGAGCCACTCCATGGCTCACACACTGCAACTAGTTAAAATTCACAGTTCTTTTACCACTCCATCCCTATTGTCTCTCCCTTTGAAGTACTGCTTTCATAGAAAAAAAGCCAAAAAAAAAAACCACACCAATTTTCTGCAGTTTGACTTCTGTTGCAGAAAAGCATTAAACTCACAGCCAGGGAGCTGTTTTTCCCCTTCTCAAGTGCTGTCACCCTACCTCTTTAAGCTCTGTTTTATCAGTTGCATAGAAATTTTTTTCTTCATTTCAAAGAGCACATTAAACTCTCATTAACGGAAGGGAGAATTAAGCATGCACAGTTAGAAAATGAATTAAAAAAATCTGCACTAAGTAAAGAAACAGGATTCCCCTGACAAACGTGTATTCACAGTGAAATATCACTGCAGGTAACAAATAAACTCCCTTGGCTAAGTCAGATATCATTTCCAAGGTTTTCTCAAAGCAGGCGCTCTCTTGGAGACATTTCAGCAGGAAAGAATGGGTTCTGCTTAGCCTGGGTTTATCTTGAAATTTTGGACTTTCATGTTCACAGAACAATAATGTTTGAAAAAACAAAAATTTAAATTAAATCCCACGCCTCGTAAGGAGGCATCTCAGGGGCCAGCTACTGGCAGGGCTGGAGAGAATGCTGCTGCCAAATGGAAAATGTGATCTGGCAAGTGGACCTGAAATCTTAGATTTTGAACTTGGCAGATCCGAAAAGTCTTGGCATTTGGTTACAGGTCCTGGAATGCGAAGCTTGCAAACAAAGTTTTTCCCCATAAGACTATAAAAAGCACCTTTAATATGTATAAAGCAAACTTCCATCTACCCTTCTTATAAACAGCCCTGGTGTGTTTTGCTCAGTATGAAGCAGCCTTTAGAAATCATTGATTTTGCCTAGATATCCTATATTCATTTGTCTTGCTTTGTCTCATATGGGCCCCTATGACTTTTTGACCTTCCCATAAATTTTAGCATCATTCGGAAGGTCAAACATTCAGGGAAAGCAAAAATGGATTAAAAAAAGAAAGAGCTGCAGTGGATGGAGAATTATCATCATAAGCTTATTAGATATTTCAAACGCTGCAGACTTTAATGGCAACAAGATTTTAAAAGTTCGGCCTCTGCTTTTACTGGTATAAAGGGATACTGTTATTTTTTCCATCTGATTTTTAATACCACTAATCCAAAGAGTTATCGAAGTCTTCCTGCAAAGTTATATGAACTATGTAAATTAATTTTAATTAATTTAAAATATTATTTTTAAAATTTGAAAATATTATTTTTTAAAGTTTCCTAGTGCTCCCCTGTACCCTTGATGACAGCAAAGGGCCACAACATTACTTGCCTCTCTCTGTTCATCTTGGCTAGAATCCTCTGCACTTTCTGGTTTTCTCTTTTTTCTTACCCTCTTCCCCCGCCCCAGCTCTTTTACAGGGAAGAGAGGGAACAGACAGTACTGGCAAAGCACAGCTTTGAAAGTAAATAAAGACATGGTTGCAGTCTATTTAATGGCAACATATTCTCACTATTAATATTGTTACTGTCATCTTTACCAGCATTATAGCTGGAGACTAAGCATCTAAGAGACACAACTGCTTTCATAAGTCACATCTCTCCTGCAATTTGCTTCCGTGCCGTGAGTGAGTAATTTATCCTGTTAATATCTTGTTCAGCTATTGAGAAGTAGGAGTTAGAAACCACACAAAAGAAGCCCAAAACATAAGGTGCAAAGGAATTTTAAAAATTGTTCTGTAGCTGAGCCAACCCACCTTGGACCCCGCATGTGCAGAAAGTCTCCAGCCCATGAATCATCTATACAGTATGTTGTGGTCCACTGTGCAAGCTGTAGAGGAACACATGCCAAAAGCTGATCTCCAAAGCCTCAGACAGCTTAGTCGGTATAAATTATCTCTTAGGATGAATTATTCTGTCTTGATTTGCGAATTTGACACTCTCTCCATTTGTAAGTTGTTTCCTTCATCCTTTGCATGTGTTAGCATAGTACTGGAATACATTTAAAATCACAAGAGATCCATTCCCATTAGTCTGGAAGGTTATTTCATGCAAGTTCTTCTTTGTTCCTAAGTATTCTTTTGCCCAGATTTTTTTCCCTTCAAATATCCTGAAAAAGGAAGAGAAAATGACATAAGCACTGTATAGTGTTTCAGAATTTCTTTCTTTTTCACTCTTACCTTTACAAGACCACAATATTACCATTTATTCTTCTCGTTCACTTGAGACTACAGTTTTTAAAACTTCTCTTTGGATTTACTAGATAAAACATACATGCCTTCCAATCAAAACTGTTTATTTTCAGTGAGTTTTAAAGGTGAAAACCACAGATATAGAGTTTTTAATAAAACAAAAATGAACTTTGACATCACACCCCCAGTTCAGCAAACAGAGAAGCCCTGTTCTGATGCCTGGTCGGTCAAAGTATGCTGCTGAAACTGTGTTATGAACGATGGCTGGTATAATTTCTCTAAGTCTGCCTCTGCAGTGCACACAGGAGAACACAGCAAGCTTCTCACACAAGTCTCCCAAGGATTCACAGGTGATTTAAGATTCAAATCCTTTTCTCCATCTCTCTCCTGAGGATTTCCCTTTCATGAGAGAAATCTTCTGCTGGTGCAAAACTACTGTACTGGAACTCACACTGTACCCCTCCTGGCTACTGGGCTGGGGGGATGCTCTCCAAGATGATAAACCGATGTCTCCAAGGAGGATTTCACTCACTGGCTCACAGGCACTAATTTAAAGGAGTGCCTAGCTACAGTATGATGTATCAGCAAAGACTACTGAGAAAATAATGGGTTCTTAAAAGAAGACATATTCCAGAAATTATCTGTATTACAACCTGCTCCAAAGTCCTGTTACACTTGACAGATGTTCAGCCAGGCTGCAGGTAAATCACAGAGTTGGCCAAAGGCATTGAACTTCAGGGTCTGTTGAAATTCTGAGCTCATTTCCATGAGAAAAAAAAAATACTGTTTCATTTTCATTTATTTATCAAGCAATGACTTGCCACCATAATACCAAAAGAAAGTATAACTGCCAGACTAACGAACATCAAGGATAAATCGCCTCACCATTTAACAGTTAGTCTCTGCTGCTCTTTAGCCAAACCTGGTCCCTAAAAAAAGTATGCTCTCCTGAGATTCCCTGAAAGCCAACATCACAGTGAGGGAGACAGCAAAGTGAGCATAAAAAATAACTGCACAGGTTGGTGTTAAATTACCCAGTTAGTCAGACAGACTGAAGACATTATGGCTTTTTGGGAAAAAATTCACAAGTGCCGCAAGACAACTTACTGACACAAAAATAGATAAAGGTACCACAAGATGCTAACTTGGCACTATCACATTTTATTCTTTAGAATATCTGAACACCCTAAAATATCTAAAACACCCTGAAGCCAACATTCGCAAATGGAAGAGTTTGACAAAGAATTGAGTTGCTCTCTGCTTCAGCACACAGAGGATCTTGTACACAACCAACATGAAAGTTGGCCGCCGCAGCAGACCTTTGATGCTGCCTGAGCCCTCCAGTGCAGACACACCCATGTGCAAAGGCAGTTGCTCTTGACAGACAGTCTTTCTGGACTTGCATGCATAAGTTCAGAGGCAGAAGCCATAAAACTTTGCAAACCACTTCACAAGTTCGCACAGCAGAAGCTATCTGGTGGATCTGGCCATTGTTTAAGCCTCTCTGAAAACAGATGGAAACATGATGTCTTCTCACAAGCTTCGTTCCCACTTTACTGCCACAGATGGTGCTCTCACATCTTTGAAGAATAGATCTTCTTTCTTACATAAGCAATAACAGGATGCAAACTAATCCACATTACTGCTGATATAACTGATCTCAAGCAATTACTGCTGAGACATTGCAATGTTCTACTGTTTTTTGCTCTCTGCCCCTCCCAGAACATATTCTGTTTCTCCACTTAATCCTCTTCCACTCAAAACCAACAACAGGCAGGGACACACACTGAAACATCAAATCAGCTATTTATCTGTATTTCCTTCTCAAACAGTTCATATGCCCATACTGAGTGATTCTGTGAATGTCAATGTTCACTGAAAATTAAGGAATCATTTTTTCAAATTATTTGATAAAATATTGTGGTTTCCTGTGGGAGTTTTTTGTCTTTTCCTTTTTTCCCCCCTACTAAGAACAAGTAACTGGATAATTATATTTCAGCCTCCTGAGGGCTCTTTCCCAAATGGATGTAAATAATAAATCAAGTACCAATGGGACACAACTCAGTTCTCAAAAGAGGCCTCTACATTTTGGTATCCAGAATGTCGTACAGCGTTTGCACTGTCGTTGCTGTACAGTTGCACCTCTTAAGCAATGACTTCACTGTTACTTTCTGCTCATGAATATAGGAAAAATCAGCTCCTGTTTACACAAAAAAAGAATTTTAAAACCACCAAGAAGAAAAAAAACTGCTTCCTAGTCATCATTTATATCCACCATCAATTTGCAAAGAAAGCATAAACTTCAGCAAGCTCTAAAAATTGAACTGCCTTATTATCAGAATAAATAAATCAACAACTCATGCAATCAGTCAGTTGTGCCTGTTGATCACCATCTGGAAAACTTGAAGTCCAGTCCAGACAAAGACCTCTGGCCTCTAGGTGAAGTGCAGCCCATTAGTTCTCATCTATTCTTTCCACACCCAGCTGCTGCTGGAGCAGGCTGACTGCATTTTTAACACGCAATACTTTTCCTTGGTCTCCTCGCAGCCCTCCCATGAGCCCTGGAGGGTGCATGCCAATAGCATACTATGGTTTTGGGGTTTACTTCTTCAGGTCAAAATGTCTGAAACAATAGGATGGCTACATTAGGGTTTTCCAGAAGAGAGGTTTTGTAGTGTGGTGAGTGTACTACACATGTCAAAGTGTGTCATGAGGGAGAACAAAGAGGTCTGAGCACAACAGACGACCTGGGATGGTGCTGGAAGTCTAGAGAGTGGTGAAATCCAAAGCCTCTTTAGTCTTACCCATGTTGCCCACAAGGCAAAATATTCTCAAACCCCCATATGAATATGGCCACAAACAATTGGTTTTCTTCAGACAGTACCCTGGGTGGAAATGTCTGTAAAAGACCAGGAAAGCTGGCCCTGGACTATCCTGGGGAGTTATTTTTTAGTCTTCTGGGAACTTGGAAATCAAATGGGGGAGAAGAAATTTTAGAAAATTCGACTTATTCTGGCCTTGTGACTCACCAAGAGTGTCACTACTGGAAAAATGTAAGTTATAACCTACAATAAAGATGTTACTCACTTATAATTATATGGGTGCATCACCTTTGCTAAATTCCATTGTACAAAGAATAAATAAAAGAAATAAAATAATCTAGAATTCTATAAACTTCTGTTGCCTGAGAATATTATATATTTAATTACATAATTTTAGCTAGTTTCTTCAAGTCTTTCCAATGTGTTTTTTCTAAATCATGAAGAGGGATATTTTGATTGAATTTCTCCTTAGACATGGTCCTTTGTTGGCTTTTGTAGCTGATGCCAACTTTCTTTAGGGCCTGATCAAACTCCCACTGAAGTTAAAGACTCTTAGTAACATCAGTAAGGTGAATTGAGATCATATAGGTGTTGAGGATAAAATTTAACTCCAGAGTAAAAAAGTAACTCCACTGTGCATATACCTGTGAAGACAGAATTTTCTGCAAACTTCTGAAAACCAAAGATATATGTCAGATCGTCACATAATATAATTAAAATGGTACAGTAAGCGAATATGTATGTCTAAAAATTGACTCTACTGTTGCTAGATAGACAGATAATTCAATAGATACATTGAATTCCCATGGCTTAAGGGACGTTTTGTACTTCAGATCAAAGATCAATAGAAAAATCTGATTGTATTGCAGTCAAGATTAAAAGAAGCATACCCACTTCAACAGGTCCCCTCTCTACCCTCATCTGCACAGAAATCTTAATGGGTTTTGTACGGAAAGTTTAACAGGAAAGTCTGAAAACTTCTTCAATTCATACCTGTGCTGGCATGCAGGTCTGAGGTGATAGAAGGAACAGATAAATCGTTTGGGGCAGAAAGCTCTCCAGCAGCCGAGAACTGTCTTAAGCTAAAGGGCAGTCTTGAGAAAGACTCAACACAACGCTTTACACTGACAGAGACTTGAGATATGTGCAAGAAGCTGGAAAAGGATTTTTAGCCAAATTAAACATGCTACTCCATGTCCTAACTATTTGAGTATTAAAAAAAAAAAAGATGGGTTTGTCTAGATCTTAGAAATTTTAACACATGCAAACAGAGAAGACATTCTCTATTCCTAAAGCTTCAGCCATTTTTTGATGACCAGTTGTTAAAATTACATTTTACCTTCTAGATAAAAAGGAGACAGATTTTTAAAATCATTTTAACTGTTCAATTTTAAAATACCTTGAGACAGACAGAAGTTTCTTCATTTGCATTTTCAGAATTAGATCATTTTACAAAACATAAAAAAGAAAGTGAAATGTAAAAGAACAACGAAATGCCACAAAGTCATCAGAAAAAGCATATCCAGGTAAAGCAAGAATAACATGGAGACCTCTTGTCCTACAATAAGGAATCGAGCCAAAATATTTCAGATGCATATTAATATTTGTGAGCGTATCCCAAGTGGAAGTTCTCTGTTCATTCCGCTGCTGCAGGAGAGTGTAACTTGGCTGAGAGAAAGAACACATGACAGGCCATTGCAATAAGTTAAAACATTGTTGTGCAATAACCTGTCCATATTCAGCATATGTACTCCCAACAACTCAGTCATCATGCTAACAAATGTGGTCTGTCATGCTCTAAGAGTCTGTTTGGAATAAGACAGAAGCATTTCACTCAAATGCATCACTGCCTCTATCAGAAATGTAACGTGCCTAAACTTGCACCTGCAAGCTTACACTGATTTGCCAGAATAATTTTATCAGTACTTACATCAATACACTGGCATATATTGGGGAATGCTCAAGAGAAACCCTGGGGCTTGCCTCTTGAGAAGACAAACTGGAGAAAAGGAACCATAGGACCAATAAAGAGCAGTATGTTAAATTCAAGGAAGGCAAACTCCAGCAGTGCTGTTACCAGGTAGACAATCAATTTCATGAGAGAAACTTGTTCAAGTGAATAATTTTGGTTTAGATCTCATTCTGGACATAACAGCTGTCTAGCATCATGCGCTGCTCTTGCCAAAATCATTATAAGAGTGTTTGTTTGAGAAAGGTGCTTAAGTGTGCTTAACACTAAGTTTAAGCACTGTCCTGTACCAGGGTGAAAAATAACCTGTAACTTCTTTTGTGCATCTTTAGCACTTTTTCACTATTCTCTTCTGTTGTTGTTATTGTTTTCATTATAATTGTGCAGCACTGTATCACTTAATATCACTAAGAGCTGTGTTCCAGTGACACAAACTTTACTTAGGAAATGCCATATGCCTGTTGTCTTCAAAAGATTTCAGGCTCAAAATATATTTTGACAAACTCCAAGCAAGGGTTCAACCCTTACTAATACACTGGTGGGCTGAATTCACAGAAGACAAAAATAACCCAGCCAGATTCCAGAGCCTCCAGTGTCTTCAGTGTTTGAGCTAAACAGTGTGATATGGAGAAATAAACAGAGAGGGAAAGAGAGAGAACTGGAAACTTTTCTCAGTCAGATGTATTCCCCATTATTCTAGACACTTCCAGTAAGAGATATTTGCTCCATTAAATATATTACAATCCATCTATCTTTCCACATAACATTGTCACAGTACTTAAAGAGTTCTGTTATCCCCAATTTATATGTGAAACAAGAAACACAGAGGGTCTAACTGACCTCAAGTTATACTGAAAATCTGTGCAATGTGTAGGAACTGAATCTCTCCAGTCCCAGTCCAAGCCTTTAGCCATGAGCTGCTCTTTCTCCAGCTGGTTGCAGGGTTATCAAACACAGCTAGTACCCATTGGCCATGTCTCCATTAGCCAATGAAATGAGAGATAGACTGCTCCTTGGCCTCAAGGCCAGCTGACACATCACGGTTCCGATCTGCACAGCCAAGTTCTTGTACCCAAAATAGGGAATTCATGTTCAAGCTGTTTACCAAGATGGCTAACTCCCAACCTACATACAGTCCAGTGTTGCTTGGGAGAACACTCCTTAGCACCAGCCAAAATTCTGACAAAACCTGTGCTAACAATGTAACAGCATATAAGGTTCCAAACCGGAGTCTGAAGCTATTCCCTGACCACCTCTGGCCTGCTCATACAGATGTAGCCTTGTTTTCCAGATATCAATTGCTTGGAAGATTTGTCTGTTGAGAACACATAGTGTTTGAAGAGGCCCTGCCAACAAAGCTGGATTGCAAGCATTTCCTTTTGCTTTCCAAAGGTTTCTATTACTGTGAATTCTCAGTATTACCATCTGAGAATCTGCATCAGATCTTTACCCAGTCATAATGCTCAGAAAATGAGATACATCTTGAAGTTGCAGGTGCAACTTCAGGAGCAAGATAAAACACTAAAACTCCATTCTGGTCTTTTCTGCCTGCAGCTGGAAAGTTTGGAGCCACAAAAATCAATGTCCTATTGTTCACAGATTTCTTTTTGCATGTTTCTTTGTGCACTGGAGGGAGAATATTCACTTGCTCTCTTGTTTGAAATGCATTATTTAGTTATTATTCATTTACTAGCCTAAGACAAAGCTAAAGTATGACATTAGTGTTCTAAAGTGCTATTGATTACTAGTACAAAATGAAAATATATAACTGATGAAAACATCAGGATCCTATGGGGACGTACAGTTCAAAAGGTTAAAAAGGAAATGCTGATCTCTTGAAACAAATTGATCTACATGCAGCCAAGCTGAGCTCAGTCTCTAAACAAGCTGGGAGAGACAAGACAGAGCAGCTTGTTTGTTTTTCATCTGTAGTAAAAATACAACGGCTGTAATTTGAAAAGAGCAAGTGCCACATTTGTGTAAAGTCTTCTGTTTGTTCTTCAGTTCATTGCTAGTGATACAGCTTTCTGTTTTGCAAATAAACTGTTTCATGTCGGTTCCTCACTCCCAGGATTGCTGGGGCTATGGCAAGCCTGGAAGCTGTATTCCAGTTATACTGGAGGAAAGTGCCATATTTTGCTGCTGGGTATGCCCTGTTACCACATGGTAAGTAGTGTTAGCTAATCTCAGAGGCAGAGATGCATGTCTATCGGCTCATCTAGAAGGATGCCTTGCTACAAAGAGGGTTTCAGCAAGGAAGAGTGCTGGGAGTGGGGAGAAATCAGGAAATACTTTCCTCTCTTGTAAGAGGATAGACACCTGGTAGCTACCAGGTGGTGCTGCTCATTGCCATGGGGATGTACACATTCAAATTGTGTCCCGCCTTTCCCCAGAACTCCAGTCTGCCTCAGGAGCAAAGCACTCCAAACTCAAAGGCTAGATTAAATCATCCCTCCCTTTACTGCTGAGTTGTCTCCAAAATTAGTAACTTCCCCTCTCTTCTGAGATTGTGATTCCAACTGGTTTACGTAGGAAAATTAGGCATGTTTCACTGACTTCTCAGGTTTTACCCGCAACCAAGAGCCACAGATGAATAGGGTCTGCTTTCTCTTATCAACCAGAAGTAACTGGACAAGGGTAAGAGAAGGATGAAAGTCATCATGTGAAGGTAGTAGTTTAGTCTCTCGCTAAAGCAAAGATAGTGTGTGGTGGAAGGTTGTCACAGCTGATTCTGTGGTCCATTGCTAAGATGGTTGTCAGTATGTTTGACCTTCTCTCAATATTAAACATTCAGTCACTGAAGGAGAACCTGCTCTTCAAAGGGAATCCCTTCCTCCTCCTTCCAGGGAAAGAAGATAAAATACAAATGCAAAAATAAATTTTCATCCCTTTCCCTTCAGCTGTCTCAGCAAAGGGCATGCCTAGCATCTGTCATTGAATCAATGAAACACAACAAAGCACACAGAAGAATATATTTGTCTGTATTTGTTTCCCTTTGGAAAGTGAGAATATAAGAATGTCTGTGTCAGGAAAGACAAAAGGTCCATCTATCTTAGAATGTTCTCTGATGTGGTCAGTACCAAAAGTGTCCAAAATATATTAGGGTAAACAGGAGGTAGCAGTTCCCCACAGCTTTCTTCAGCCTGAGCCTACAGAATTTCTTAAACTCAAGGTCATTTCTTTGTGTTCCATAATCCAGAACGGATGTTTCATCCAGAAATTTTTCTATTATGTATTTTACATCCATCTAACTTTTCTCACCCATAATCCCCTTGGAAAAGGGTCCTGCAGTTTAATTGTATGTTAGGTAAAAAACTAAGTCTACGGCAATTATATAGTGAGAAACTCAGTAATTGCTCCCTATTCACAACTGCATTGCTTGCCATCACATCCCCATTCAGACACCTCTGGTTCAGGATGAAGAGTGCTAGTCTATTCAACCTCTCCATGTACAGAAAGTATTACATACCTTTGATCATTTCCATAGCCCTTCTTTGGGTTTGCTACAGGCTTTTTGAGATGGGTTGATCAGCACTAAATACAATAGCAGAAAGGAACTCAACATGAATTCACACAGGGGCATAATCATATGAGATATTCTGAAGCTTCCTAGAGTTGGAGAATCAGCACCCCGAGAGCCTAGTGAGCTATTTATGTTCCCAACACAAGATAATGGAGCAACATGAGCCCCAGTGCTGCAGAGCAAAAATGGAAGCCCGGTGAACCAAATGTACCGATCAATAACTTACCACTTATTTCATCAGCAGTGTATTTGTTTAAACAGAGAGAGTTATGTGCCTAAAGACATTGGTAAATTTAAACCTGAGAGACAAATTTGCTCGAGGTCAGAGAGGCAGCCTGTGGTGGATAAGGGAATTGAAAGCAGATCTCCCATATCTCACATTAGCACCACAATCACTCACCTTCTCTCATCCTGTGTGCCCGTTACTGACATTTAACATTCTTTATCCATTATATTTATCTGTCATCTCTGAAATCCTTATGTGTTCCTAGGCAGAATATAACAAAACCTTCACACTTTTAAAATCAGAAGGCTATGTAATGAAAAGTGCTTAAATACTCCTAAACTGAGATTTGGGTTAGAGGAATGTATAGATTATGAGCTGCCTGCATATTCATTTCACTGCATTCCTCACGACTTTGGAAAAAGAGGGAAAGAGACATAATGTTTACTAGCTCTAACACTGTTGCTCTTGCCAACTGAAAGCACTTAAATTCTCTTCCTACAGCTGCCCCTGCTGCAGACTTCTGAAACAAAGAAAACTGAAATAAAAGAGCAAAGAGCAGAACAGCTACCAAGTTGCTGCTTTAAAGTTTAGCTCTGTATTTAAAGGTTGTAAGGTTTGAAAATGTGCCATTAAAATATACCACAGGCATCTACTTGAGTAGAGTTCAGCTTGCACACTCCCCCTTCTACTGACAGCAACGATCCAGAGTCAGGTTTTTTCAATCAGGTTAGGAATTCACTGCTCAATTTATCAGGTTTGCTTTTGGCCTGAAAGAGGGCATATAAATTAAAAGCATACTCCAATAAGACACAAGCTTTGATGTCTAATAGGGTTCTGTGAATTCATTATTTTAATATTTTAGATTTATAATCAGAAGGCTAACCATTTTGCTCCAGTCTACGTAATACGTTTTTCATGGTCCCTTTCCCAGCTCTCTCTGACAAATGTTGTACTCAGATCACATTCATTAATACTGGGGATGTTTTTCAAGCCCTAGGGTACTAAGATCAGGGATGATTTGAAACACCAACTTTCCTAGGTATTAAAAATACAGTTCAAAAGAAGTTGAGGGACTTTTGCACCACTTGAAATATTTATCTTTAATAGTGTATCAGCATAAATCTGCTGAAAAAATTACTTTGAAGGGTGTATAATATCTAGCAATGGAGAAATGATAAAAAAAGGCTGAAGAAAAGGGAAAGAACTAGTTTAGGGGAAACTCCTCAAGATGAGACTTCATACAGGACATTCAAAGATTCACTTTTTTGAAGGAAATTGCTGTCACAATTTAAAAGTTGTTCATCCTCTACTGTCTACTTGTACAGCAGAGCACTTAAGCGTCACAACATTCCCTTTTGAGCAAAGCAATGGAAAAAAAACCCTCATATTTTTCCAATCCTAAAAAGCTGGTCCTCTTTTTGACCAGCCACTCTACATGGGTAGGACAAAAAAACCAGCACGGTCTGTCTGCTTTTCCACTCCCTTGACATGGAATGGTCAGAAAATTAGCTTAGTTGGGTAGTTGATATGAGTTTACACTTGCTTTGCTTTAGCAATAAAAATCAGTGGGATGATATCAGTATGTGCAATTCAAGATAACCATCAAATATACCAGAGTCACAGCCTGTCCCAAATAAAGTATGGAAATTTCACATTAGTTCTTTCATGTTAAGTCCATCAGCTGTAGCTAGGTCAGCAGTTACAGGACAGTCATCTTTCTAATTGCTCTGTAGTATTTCAGAATGAATTAACTAGACACGGAATTGCAGAATCAATCCTCAATTCAAAGTTTTTTTGGAGTATTTGCTTCACTTTACCTTTTGGAGAAGAGCTAACATGCAGAATTTTCCCTTCTGGTATTTTCACTGTATAGTAGCTGATCAGTGACTGAAAGCCACTCCATATACCTGGAGTTATACATCTTCCTGAATCTCGTTTGTTCATATTACTATGAGCAAAGGTACTCCTACTTCTCTCTAAAATTTTTTGATTTGCATTGCACCACTTAGGATTATCCGTAATTAGAGAGAAAAAAATTCAGGTGAAATGGTTTTTTCTATATTATGGGTTTTTTTCCTTCTGGCATCTGTCATATAGGGGGAACAGAAAGAGTAAAGCAGGCCTGAGACCAAATCATTGATGACTTTAGAAAGTTAAACTCTGCCAACAAGATCCTTCACTGAAGGATCTATCACATTATACCATCATTTTCTGATGGACTCATTGCCTTTGTGATACTCTGATCAAGAGATCCAAACTCCTTACAGGTAATTGATATTTGGAACTATGCATGACCTGTTTTCCAAGGTCAGGGCTTACGTACTCATATGTTGTCATTTTTTGAATGTGCATTTTCATGTGAACAATGTTAAGGAGGTGAAAAAGTTCCAACTGAAGTCACAGAATTACAGAATGGCTTGGATTAGAAGAGACCTTTAAAGATCACCCAGTCCAAACTCCCTGACATGGGCAAGGACACCTTTTAGTAGTTCAGGTTGCTCAAAGCTTTGTCCAACCTCACCTTGAACTCCTTCAGGGGAGGGGATGTCCACAACTACTCTGGGAAATCTGTTTCAGTGAGTCATGCTCACTAAAATTTTCTTCCTTATGTCCTGTTTAAATCTACCCTCTTTCAGGTTTAAACCATTATTCATTGTCGTGTCACTACAGGCCTTCATAAAAAGTTCCTCTCTTTCTTCCTGGTAAGTCCCAGTAAGTATTGAAAGTCTCCCCAACAAGGTCTCTCCAGAGCCTTCTCTTCTCCATGCCGGACAACCCCAACTGACTCAGTCTGTCTTCAAACCAGAGGTTCCAACCCTCTGATCATTTTCATAGCCCTCGTTTGGGTCTGCTTTAATAGGTCCCTGTCTTTCTGTAAACATGTTTTTTTAGATATTTTTTTTAAATTACCTGGTTTTGGAAGAACAGAATTTCCACACCTTTCTTGCTGGAATTATTAAAAGCAGTAAGAATAACAGTATTAGAGTGGATTAAAGCCCTGTCTGCAGCCTAGGAATCTACTGTAGTGTAGCAATACACCAATAAATAGTGCTCCAACAAGTGCTAGCACACTGCCTGGTTCTGATTAACTAATACTAATTGATTTTGCATTTTTAGCAAAGAATACATTCAAAGAGAAAATAATTAAAGCCATAGGTACTCAGAGGATGCCATTAAAGTTGTTCATATTCTTCTCTCTAGGCAGCTTATTTTTAATTTTGGAAATTATTCCCCGAAGGCTGCCTTCAAGGGTCGAACAGGAGGGAAGACAAACCATAAGGGTATAACATATACCTTTTCTCTAAAAAATTAACTACACAGTTGGGCAAAATGACACTCAAAGAGAAAGAGGCATACTTAAGAAAGGTAACAGACTTATAGGAAAATAATTATTTTCATCGGCATTAACAGAAGTCAAAATCCGAGCAGTCTTAAGGAGCAATTTTTTGATGGCTTTGAACTTTGTTAGGAGAAAGATAAGCAACGATGGAGATTTTAAATCATACTCCGCAAGAAATTAACAATATATCACCCAGGGCCAGGTAATACATAAAGTTTCAAAGAAATTTATTTGTGAAACTGGAAAATAAAGTACAGAAGTACCCTTCTGCTTACTGAAAGTTTTATTACTTTCCAGCAGAGTGACAAAAGACAAATATCAGACTAAGATTTGTAAGGGGCCACAGAGGAAATTTTGGAAATTACAGACTAATGAGTCTGATTAACACACCAGAAAATTCATTTGCCTCCTAATTAGCATAAAATATAATAGAAGCTAGAACAGGTGAGCATATGAATAACTGCAACATGCTGGGGCAGAATCAACATCATTTATATAATTCAAGAGAAAGAGATTTAAAGGACGTAGTGAGAAAACAGCATTCCAGTAGGTATAATGCAGCATGCATTCAAAATAAAAGCAAGCCCAAACACAGGCTTTAAATGAGGTCCTTCAGCAACAGTTATGAAGATAAATTACAGTGGCACAATATAAGAGAGAAGACCTTTCAGAGATTAATAATAGTTTGGAAGACAGGAAACAACAGGTTGGAACAAATTATTCCTTCTCAGAAGGTGGGGAGTCTGCCAGCACAAGTACCTCAAAAATCAATGCTGGGACCAATGTGGTTCAATAAACTAATGAACGAAAGTAAAAGAATAGTGAGGTCTGACCAACTCTGACATTGGCCTTCTTGGCTCTCCATGGTAAATTCAAGAATAATAAACCTGGGACAGGAAGTAGAGGGTCTTGAAGCAGACGGCAAGCAGCTTATAAGTGATGAAAACAGAGAAGCTAGTGGAAAGCGGCAAAGCAAGAGAAAAGAGTGAACAGGAGTGGAAGTGTTACCAGTCCATCCCCTGTCTCAAGAATGGGTCGTTTCTAATACATCAGATCATCCTTGACAGATGTGGTGGGAAAGCCTCCAAACACATGGCTTCCATGGCATTAGGAAAGCCATAGAAGCCTGTTCAGGTGGTCCAGACTCCCTTCTGTCAGGAACTGAAACCTAACATTAACCTTTCTTGCTGCAGTTCCTACTACTGACCACACTACGAATGCAGAGAACAGGTTACTCCCTCACAGAAGGCTTTCACATTTTATAAGTTTATTGCCATAATCCCACATTTATCATGCAATGAGATACTCTACACCAGTTCATACTTGTAGTTCTCTAGTGTGTCCTTACCGAGGCTAAGCAGAGCAAAAAGATTACGTCACGTGACTTGCAAACTTCCTTTAGCTTATACTTCTCACTATAAAGTTTGTCCTTGTGTAACAGCAAGACATTGTTGACTCATGTTCAGGTTGTTATCACTATATTCACAGACTCTTTCCTGAAGGACTGTTGCTTAATCAGTTGTTTCCCATCCCATATTTGTGTAGGTGATTATCACTGCCTAACTGAATATCCCTATTGATTTACAGGTTTTTATTAGAAACAATTTCATCATTTCACTGAGATAATTCTGAATTCCAACTTTGTCTTCCAGAGGATTTGCAGTGCCTCTCAGCTTCATGATAACACCAAGTTCAGAACATTGGAAAAGTTCAAAATAAACACTGACCAGAAAGGGCTCAAAGAATTCTGGCTAGGACTTTTAAAAATATGTAATTTCTTGCTCATCTCCTTCCTACTCTTCCTGTATAGATGCTACCACTTTTGTGGTGGTTCTGGTTCAAGCTACTCTCCAGTTTCCCATGTCTCAAACAGTAATTTTGTATCTTTTAATTACTTCTTCCATTGCTTTTACCATTTTTCTAAATCAAAAGTTTGTCACTTACAATTGTGACAAACTTTTGATCAGCAATTGCTTGAAATTACAGTAGGAGTCAACTCAGACAAATGGGCAAATTTAATGGGGTAGTAAGCACGATTTCCAGGGGAGTCATGACCCAGAAATCTATTGGCATGCTCCTAAAGTGTTAAAAACCATATGAAAAAGTATACTCCAGAAAACACCTTCTCCCCTGCCCCTTTACACAATTCCCCACATGCAACTCTCAAATACCCCTCCTGGGATACGAAGGAAGGTCCCCTCAAGATATCAAGAATTAATTTCTAGTTCAGAACTATAAAACTAATAATATGAATAAATGGTCAATTTTCATATTTCAGGAAGGTAACCAACAATGGTTTACTGTGTTAAAGCTAACACTCCTCAGCACAGTCAGGAACGGGCTGTTCAAGTTTTCTGATTATTCAAAATCACTCATTTGTGAACTGACTGTGAAGAGCTGCAGGAGATACCTGTTTCAAAGTGAAGAGGTAATAACACACCAAATGAAATCCCCTGTCAATAAATACAAAGCAAAGAACGAGAGAGGGAAATAATCACACAATGTAGACACACCAATACATTCAAAATTAGCTATTATCACTTACAAAGAGGTCTTGCAATCATCTCAAAAGAACATCATCGTCATTCTCAACAGCAGATTTAAAAACAAAAAGGACCACTGGGGATCAATAGGAGAGGAAAAATGAAAAAACAGGCAGCATCATTACATAACCGTTACATTGTGTACACTCTACTGTACTTCATCCCCCCAAAATTAAGGACAATAATTCATGATGTCTTATAACCCAGCAACGAGGGACACCTTATTATCAAAAAGAAGGTTTAAAGCATCTGAAAATTAAGAACTGTCTACATAGGTTCCATAATCAAACTCAAAATTTGTTATGGAACAAACTCCACCATTCATAGAAGAAATCTCCATCAAAATGATTAGATGCAACAAAACAAAGCAACCTTTGACTCAAGGAATCTTTAAATTCTCAAGTGCCACCTGAAGGGAATTTATACACCACTTGTCTGATATTCTTTCTCTCACCATGCATGCTATTAAGGTAGAATAATAGGTAGATGTTATCTGATGCAGTGCAACTGCCTTTGAATAACTGGAAATATATGCTATTAGCCTGTTCCTAATTTCAGTATTGTAGATTGGCAATGTAGCACATTCTGCTTCACAAGCAAAATAGGAGGGTCTGCTCAGTTGGAAGAGCTCTTTTTTTATTAGTACACCATGAGTGAGTTTTCATACAAATAAAGTTCTTTTTCCAGAAAAACAAAAAAAAAAAAAAAAATAAAAGGAAAAAAAGAAAAATAAAAGTAAAAGATGAAAGAAGAAAAAGAAGACACAAAGAGGAGATGGGACATGAAGGAACCAGTGCAAATGTAAGATTGTAAAAGCCACGATTTGGGCCAATGGCACAAAAAGGGTAAAAAACACAGAAGTCAAGGCTGTCTCACGCACAGTTATCCTCATCTGACGCAGGCAAAAAATTAAGGTGGTGGAATAAGAGTGGCAGGAGCAGGAGATGGAGCCTGTGAGGTGACGACACAAGGAAGACAAGGAAGGAAGGTGGATACAAGCGATGGGGCGAGAGTCACAGCTGAGTGGCAGGCGAACCATTACAGCTAGCTCTGTATACACATAATATACATAATAAGATATACCTATTGCTAGGTTACTGGATTTATATAAATACTACAGACACATGAGGCTCCCAGTGGAAGAAAAAGTGCTACATTGCCATCTAGAGCAGAAAAAAGGAAAATATAGGAAAATATTACATGAACACAGTTGCTTTGGAATGTTAAAATAAAAATTCCAGCTAAAACAGAGAAGTTTTCCTCTTCAACCAGGAAATCCTCAGGAGCAGTAAGGATGCTTTTTGTCAAAACCTCACATGAAGGGAAACCCCCAGTCACTACAAGACCTGCAGATGAGCCTCAAATTAATAGGTCAAAGAGAAAAAGAGCTAAGGAAGAAAATGCTTGATTTGACAAGACAAATCTCACTAGTGGCCTTTCTAAAAGTACAAGGTACTTCAGAGGAAGGCCCAAGAAACTTTGCAAAGAAAACCCATCCACTGAGGGTTTTGTTGTTTGTTTTTTAAACCAGCCCAAATAAAGCAGTTTGTGTCTTACAGAATAAAATAAAAGTTTATTCCATTTCTAAATCAATTTTCATGCCCTTGATTTACTTGCATTTTCTCTGCAGCAATATAAATTCAAATCTGTAGGTGCTCATTATTAATAAAAACAAAGATACTTATAATTTCACTCTAAAGCAGCTATAAGAAAAAATCTTAAAGTAATGGATAAGGAAAAAATTTCAAGGTATTCTTCACAAACCCAACAGTTTTACAAATTAAATTAACTTTCCAACTTGCAAATTTTAAGAGGTATACAAAATCCGAGCTAGAACAGTGTGTAAAGCCTCAGCCAGCCAATTTGTCCTCTGAATTGCACTTATACCTGTGGCAGAAATGCAACTGTTGGAATGAAGAGAGAGTGTTACTCATCTTACCTGTTTGTTAGATTCTAAAATCAGCAAAGCATAAATTCAGTGATAGGACCACAAGTAGCAGGGTGGCAGGCGGGAGAGGAAGGCAGGGAAGTCGTGCTGCCCCTCTAGAGCCCCTTCCTTGCACTGTCACTGCCATGCACAACAAAAGCATGCACCAGTTGCAGCACGCCACAAAGCACAGCAACTTTAGGTCTTTAAAGCATCCATATCCATGCCAGTCCCTACAACACTCAATTTACAATCTGACAGGGCACCTGGTAACTTCAAATTGTTTTGCTGTCTTCCCCGTGCAACCTCCACAAATCTGGTAAGTCACAACAGTCAGAACTGTTTGTTTAGGACTGAGCAAAAGCAAAATTGAATTACTTCTTGTTATTAGAGAAATTTGTCCCAGAGGAAGGTGTTGAAACTGCTGAAGCAAGAAAGTGAGAGAGCATTTTATGGCTCACTGCATTATGAATGGTCTATGAATACACAGACAAAGTACTCTCCAAAGCTACCAGACTCCAAGATATGAGCTCCATGTTTGATTAAAAGATTATAAATGGTCAGACACATACTCCTGTTCTGTTCTCTAACAGTTTATGACTCCTTTCCATTTTATAGTACTCAGTGGTAAAGTTTGCCTAGTCTAGGCATGCACTGAGGCTCCGAATGTTTACCTTAGTTGATTCGAGCTGACATGTTTGAAAATTATTATATCCATTTCTTCTGCTAGATGTTTTGTCCCCCTTGCTTATACTTCTTAATTTCTCACTTCTCCTATTATTAGCCTTATGACTAAAGGCTTTAATTTATTCACCACAGAACTTTTACACATTTTCTGTCATTCATTACATGTTGTCTCCATCGTCTCCTAGTATCTCCAGGGTGTAGTAAGAAGAATCAAATATATAAAAAAGTTACACTATATATTACCTCATATGTCTGCCTTAGACTTTAGCTATTGAACTTCTATGCACTTTAATGGAGCAGACTTTTCCCTACTGAAATTATTCAGTCATTAAACTTTAATAGTAGGTGTGAGTCCACATAGCACCAAAGTGCACAATCAGGAATGTTAGCAGATACAGACAAATGTAATCAAGACACATCTTAGTACCTCAAAAAATATGAGGAGTAAATTATCAAAATAAGCAAGAGAATCCCTGTCTTCTCTTTATATCCTTCTTCTGCCTTCAAATTCTATGCTGTTTTCATCCTCTAAGTTTGTTTTATGTTCACACTTTCATCTGCAAGTGGGGTTTTTAGCACTATCCTCATACAAGTATATCGCATTTTTGAGAAAGAAATTATGTACAAATCAATAAATCCCTTGATAATTATGAATTCACACTGAAATGCCCTCCTTTCTGGGCATACAAGAACATCTATTACATGTATGATAAAAGTTTTCTCTGTCTTCCTAAAAACTCTCAGCTTTCTTGTCAGACTTTCAATGGATTTTGACTTCTCGTAAATCCATTTCAGTTACTCTTAAGCAACATTCCCTACAGTTGCTTAAGTTGCTAAATATTCAGATGCTGTCTTAACAACCACCTCTGGTGGATGTTGCTACCATGACTAGAAGATTCAAAGCATGTCCTTCCCCTCCAAAGCCAATGCCTCTGCATACTCGCCTTCAAGAGCTGCTATCCGAAATTGATATCTGCAGAAGATTCCCTTACTGCAGCAGGGGAATAGCCAGCAGGTATCGTCTGCAAACATTTTGTAAAGGAATCAAATTAAAGGAGAATTAGCTTGTTCAGATTCAACATTGAATGGTATAAAATAAAAAGAACACATAAAAATCTTAATAAAGCTAAAGCAATTGCTATACATAGTATGGAAGCAACAGGTAAAAGTCAACAAATCCAAATTCTGATAATAGGTTCTCTGATTGTAATTTTTTTCAGTGACAAGTGGTGTCAAAATTACTTCAGATAAATTTTGCATCAACAGGCATTGCCTAGTCCATGAGAAACATCTGCAGCTCTCCTTCCTTAGCCACCTCTTACCATTTGACAATAATATCAAAGAGCAAATGTTTCGAGAAGGCTCTAGAAAAGAAGAGAAAGCTAATTAAACCAACTTACAGTCTACAGCAAAGATTAAAAGCTTCCTTGTATCCTTATGGACAAATTAGGCACAAGGGCATCAAAATAGAATCTACACAGACATGCTACTGTCAGTCATATAAAAATGCAAGCAGTATATATAAAAAAAAAAAAATCAAATTAAAGGCCTGTTGATGTTGGGAAAATGCGCATAACAGACTTAGTACCTTCCTGGCTTATTCCCAAGTATCACTATTATGAACTGCTAAGATGTTTTTGGAAACAGCCAAAAGTCTGACATCTAAGAGTAGTTCTTGATCTCATTCCCAAGCTCTGGCAGTAGAGAACTGCATTAGAAAAAGAGCTTACCTTCTTCAAAATGTAAATGTGCGTTTCTGACTAAGAGACCACCAAGCTATTGTGATGATTACCTCTAGCTAACCTGCAAGTAACAAGCTTCTGGAGGCTAATTAGAGAGCATGTCATAGCCACAGCTGTCATAATGAGGCACACCTACTACCTCTTTCTCATTGCCTCAAACAGTCCTCAGCTTCAGAAATCATTCTTTCATAAAAGGATAGCAAAACCATTTCAGTCTTTATTCATATCACTAAATCTATACAAATGTGCTCTAAAACCTTAGTAGTGCTCGTTACAATCATTTTATCAGCCTGAGCATTTTTTGCATAGAGCTCTGAATTAATATCTGCTTTCCACAATAATTCTTCTTCACCTTCAATAACCACAGTCTGTAGAATTTGTTTAAATCTTTTCTATTTCAAAAAATGGAATATGGCCCATTGGAAACTAAAATTGCCGGGTTAAGCACCACCTTGTATTTTTATGGTTTGCATGCATGTCATGGGAATGAGATTTATGTCCCTAACCTTGAAATATTCTGAACCAATTATTTACTTAATATTTATGTTAAATTATCTATGATTGCAGCACTGACTATGAAAGCAACCAGAAAAAATTCTGCAGGTGGCCTGTAAAGCTAATTTTGAAGTTAGCTATACTAAGCTCATGCAGTGGTCTTACGGAATATTAATGTAGTGTTATAAACTACAGTACCCTCAGGGTGTTCACCTGCCATGGAATTTAATTTACTTCATATCTCATCTAATAGACTGAATCTCATCTATTAGGTAAATATAATGTGAGTACGTTTCCTTGTTTCTCTAAGGAGTTTATTGGTAAAACCTGGAGAGGCATTACCATAGAATCCTCTACTGCTATAATTAGCTTGAAATTGAGCTATTGTGCCCTTTTCTGTGTTAAGCAATATAGAATATACAGCCTAGGTACATAACAGCACCAAGCCCAGAGCTGATGCAGCAGCTCCATTGCTCACACAACAGGTTTGTGTTTATTCTCTTTATTGCAAAGAGGGAAAATTAGAGCAAGCTCTGGGGATTTGAGCCAGAGGCCTTGTCACCACTGTGCCAAGAACGGCACCAGCCAGGAGAATCTCTTCCCAGGGACAGCACTACGCTCTGCCCTTGGTAGCTTAAGTGGCACATTTTCCTGTCTAAGGAGATAGAAGTCAATTTTGTAGGATTATGTGAATGGTTAAGTTGCCTGAAAACAAATCTGATATTGTTGCAGCCAGCATGTTGGCACAACTTCAACAGTGGGAAAGAGTTCTAATATGCTTTGTCCCTCTGCACTTCTTGCAGTGTCTAGTGCCCAGCTGTAGCAGTGCTGCACAAGTGGCATTTGTTCCCAGTGCATCCAAAGCATCCTGAAACAGCAGCTTACTGACAGGCTGATAGGCAGCTCACAGTGAGCACATTTTCTGGGACAAACTTCAAGGGGTTTGTGGTGTAGAGAGGAGCATGCTTTCTGATTAGCTCTTCTCATATTAAAAATTGTCCTGGTAAGAGGAACACCGTAGCAATTCTTGCTCCTTGCACTCTTCTGCATACGACCCACTGCTGCATAATATTGTACATGTTTGGTTTATTCTTCTCAGCCTGGGTTCACAACAGGGTTGCTTAACCCCAAGTCCACTCCTACAATTCGCTCCCTTCTGCTACTTTGTCCATCAAGATGGACAGACTCATACACACTTTTTCAAAAATCATAAGAGAATATAGCCTCAGTGATATCCCAGAACAAACCCATCTACCGTTGGCCTCTACTTCTGTGCATAAAGTTCTGTCAACATAACTCCCAGGGACTGGTCCTTCAGAAAAGCTAGTAGGGGCAAGGAATTTAGGCACCTGACACGGTAAGTGTTCTCATTCTGCGTATGCCATTTATGAACTCAACTTAGTTGTTATGTCAGACAGAGGAAAAAGACAAGCAGGATGCATAAAGGCAGAAAAATGTGTCCCAAAAACAGCGTTAGAGAGGAAGAATGAGAAAAAGATAGAACTCACAGGCAACTTAAAAAATAAAAAGTAGATGTTATAGTTCACTGAATCAAATATGACATTATAGTGCAGAGGAAATTGAATTCATCTGTACTCGATAAGGGTGGCTTCATTATTCACTTGTGTCTTTGCTTAGTTGTGACACTCATGACTGATGAGTCCATCCCCATCTCATGAAGATAAATTCAATATCCGTAGTATCATTCTAATATATTCTCTATATATAGAGAATGCATTTAATGGATGGTGGTGGGATAGTATTTTTATCTTCACAGGCTCATGAAAGGAAGGAGAACAATTTCCTGGAGCTGACACTTTGAGCAAGTTTATATGGACACCTTTTCACAACAGTGTTGAGGGTGAAAGTGTTGGTATGGGGACACAGGAGAGAGGGTAGCAAAGCGATTGACTTCACTGATTTGTCATCTAAATCTGAATCCAGAACTGGATCAAAATGGAGCAGAGATTTAGCTATTGTATCCTAATCTTGATAAGACATTTGTCTCTGTATGAGCATACACCTATCACAATATAGTCAATTAGAAGAAGCACCACTGAATGGTGGTGACATTAATCCAGTGCTGCTCAGTGCTGTAACTTTCATCCTCTTTCTCCATTCAAGTACAGTTTTCCAAACCAGTGAAATATTTCTCCTGAGGTCTCTGACTCATGCCTCCTCCCTCCTTCAGTAGCATCTCATATTCATACACAGTTGTAGCAGACCAATTTAAAAATGTGGAAATCTCGGAAGATGTTCAGCAGAAGTGATCCCAGAAGAAATGTGATTAATAAGTAAAGCATACAGGAGGAGGCCAAAGGTAGCTATCATAAATTTCATTTACTACACATCTGTAATTTATCACAACTCTGTACAGAGTGTTCACATGCCTCTTCATGAGAAAGATTTCTCCTGTTTGATGCCTTAAGAGGCCTTCTAGACAGAGACTAGATGGGAGTAAGGGACTAAAAGTAGGTATTTATTTGAAGGGCCTTCAAAGGTACATCCAGGGGAGCCAGAAGCTACTACCAGGATGGTCCCCAAGATGGACGACAGGTCACGACTTCTTCACTCTTTCGTAAGTTTGGTTCATTTGCATATCAGAGTTAATTCTCCAATTAAAGCTTCAGTTAATGATGTAATTTCCCCAAGCTTGTCCCCCCCTTTTAGAGTCTTTGGTTTACACATTTTGGGCCTAGGATGGTCTGAGTGTCCTTGGAGAGCAGGCCTGGAGAGGCTTTGTTATGTCTACCTAGCATGAGAGAGCAGAAGTTAACAGGCTACAAGAAACTTCAGAGTTACACACTAAGCAGTACAGGATTTGAAAAATATAAAAGTCAAAACCTAAGGCATCAGACCCAGGGGGAAGAGGGAGAGCTCAAGCCAGCACAGGTTTCTAAAGTACCATCTCTGTTCATGCTTCTGCTAATGCAAACACACATCTACATGTACACCCTCTACAAAGTACTGGTACAGCTGGCCACTCCAAAACACAGGACTGTCTATCAGAAAACATCTGTCTAGATTGGGACAGAGGCCCATTTATTCAATATTCACATGCTCACAACAAGACAAGTGAGAGATTTCACTGACAGGTAAAAGAAATATCGAAGAAGAAAAGTCTGGAATAAGCTGCACACACAAAATTTTCTTTCAAATCCCATCATTTGGCAGCTGACATACACGCACTGTATAATGATTTATATAACTTCAGTATTGTTCAGTTTGTCAGTGTCTTCATCACAGCCACTTTGAGAGTTCCATACGCAACCATTATAATCTGCTTCAGGCTGAAACTTGGAAGACAAATGCATAAGGAAGCCAAAGTAAGAAATAGTTACTTTAATTTCTCAAATATTATTAAATACTGCCTCTCTTCTGGAGTATAGAACATGATAAGTTGCTTTGAGTACCATTTGCATAAATTATTGACAGAGTTTTCTTCTTGTTTAGTCTAAAATTGTAAAGCAATTTTATACAAAGCAGATATTTTTCTTATACAAAGCAGATATTTTGTCATCATCTACATAACAGAACAATAATTTGTTAAACATACAGCAACATTACTCCACCAGACAATCAGTAACAAAGAGGTGCTATACAAATAAATATCAGTTGCATAACCAAATGAAATGTAAATTTTTAACTAAAGTTTTCAATAGATAACAAGGAAACAAATGCAGGAAAGTGACAAAGCAAATCAAAACAAAGCAAATCAAAACAATCAAAACCCACAAAACAAATCCTTCACTTTTTTTTTATTCCACCGTTTGCAAATGTGTAGTAAGAGTCTAGTGATTTGGTTTTATGTACAAAGAGCCCCTTACTGATCATCTCAGCTACCTTTCATTGCTGTATGTTCTGATTCACTGAAACAAATCTGTACATTATTCCCAGATTCCAGGAGGAACTTAGAAAATCTATTTTTATAACTAGAACTTAAAGAGCTAGGACTTTTGTAATTCAGTGAAGCCAGGTTCGTTTACACCATTTAGAGAACTGCCCCAGTAACTCACTGCAACATTTCTACTTGGCTTTAATGAAGTTTTCCATAT
The DNA here is from genome assembly GCA_013399195.1 of Dicrurus megarhynchus. Classification (NCBI taxonomy): domain Eukaryota; kingdom Metazoa; phylum Chordata; class Aves; order Passeriformes; family Dicruridae; genus Dicrurus; species Dicrurus megarhynchus. The sequence goes on along the minus strand of VXAD01004809.1, from coordinate 739,057 downwards.
GGGGTTTTTCTTCTGATTTTTAATACAGAATTTAATTGATAAGGGAAATAAAATATTATTAGGTAAACCCGTTTCAAATGAAAATATCACTTTCTAAGTGATCAGACTGTCCATCTAGTTGACTTCCCATAAAGCCTCTATTCAGACATGTTTAATATTGATGTTACACTTTTTATTAAAGATTTTCAAGATACCATGGAATCTTGAAATCTTATGCACAAAAATGTTTGACAGCATAACATAAAAAAATAGAAAGGTGAAAAATGTGCTTTTTTTTCTTCGCACACAGTGAGTCGCAGAGTTTTCCTACTGTACAGAATAGACTTTCTCCTGCAGTTGATATAATACAAATGCTTAAACTAAAGCCTTAATTCTGATCATAAAAGAGAAGGGTATGGTTAATACACCATAAACCAGAGAAAAATATGTTGTCTCATTAGTGGCACTTAGATCATATTCTTCTGTATTTTCTCATTTAAAAAAAGGGTCCACTCCAGAGCAGAGGAAACATCCCCCTTGCCTCCCCACAGCATGCAATTCAACCTCAACAGCACTCCACACACGTTCGCTCCCCGAGTGCTCCACTGGTAACACAATTGCGGTAATTACGGCATGAGCATGTCCTATGAAACGGATACTAGTTCATTAATTAGAAGATGAACGTAATTGATTATTTCAACAGCAAGGCTAAACACAGGGGTAATCCCACAGAGAGATCTGTAGGGGGGGATCTGTCCAAGGTGTGCCCTTGACTTCGTTCCTTCTCCCAGGGGGTGGCTGTAACAGAACACAGCCTAACGAGGTAATAATTACAGATCACTATTAGTGATAGTTAAGTCATTCGTGACCTGTTCCCCTCAGCAAATTGTTCCAGAACTGATGTGTATTTCAGAGGCTGTATTTGCCATTTACAGCCATCAGCCAGACACTTTGACAGACGATTGACACATGGAGGCTGTTGGCTCTCTTTTCTGATGATATTCTGGTCAGATAATGCCCAGATTCAATCTCACCTTTGCTGTTGATATGTCACAGTGGCTTGATAAGTGTGTGTTATCATTTCTCCCCTAGTGTGGCAACAGAAATCTTTTGAACAAAGGAAGACTGAACACTGAGAGTGAAACACCCCTGTTTGTGCCACCTTCCTTATCATTGTGACTTGAGCACACGGCTTACCAAGAAGGCAGGTTGCAGATGAAAATCCCCTTGGGCAACTAGTTAACAGATATGCAAACCGAGCCCCTACATTTTGGCATTCAGACCCTACACACGTTCTCAAATTCCATTCTGTGTTAGCTGACAAACCCCTAATTAGGATCACCAAAGGCCTAATTACAGCAATGGCTTAAACCAGTCCATTCATGGTTTTAAAAAGTGCAGTACTTTTTGTGGAAACACCAAGCAGCACCTGCACTGCTAAACTGGAGCAATCATGTCCTTCTTTCTTGCCTTGTCACAGGCTGAATTAAGGGTTATTGCATCTGGCTTGATTCAAACATTGTATTCAGTCCAGATCGTGGTTGACCACATATGGGTGTACTAGAAGAGGAGGAAAACCAAGAAGCTTTTCCTTACCTCATTGCAATCTTAGTTATCTCTTACCCTTGGCAGCCATCAGCTCTTGGCAGCCCTCCGTGTCCCCTGAGCACAGAAACAGGTCCAGTCTTGTGCTGGCAACAAAGGCACCAACACCGCTGTGGAGGGCAAAGGCAATGACAGAGTCTCTTGCCACCTTTCACATGGTAAAAAGCAGCCAGGTCTTACAGGAGAGCAATGTGTACCACATCTTTTCAGATGAAGGTGCTCCCTTTTATGATTATTGCCTAGTGAACCAGCCAGAGTTCATCCAGAAACTTACCAAGAGGGCTGGGGGCTGAAGTTATCAGTTAAACCCTGGGCTGTTGTTAGTGTGAGGGCACTGATCTCCATAAATATATGATGATGGATGTGTATTGAGGATTCTCTCTGTAATCTTGCCTGAAATGATTAAATCAATACAGATTCTTTGATATGGACACTGTAGACAATAACAATATTAGTCTCAATAAAATGATACTGAGAGGAGAAGTCCTTTTCAGTTTCTTTATTTGATTAAAGCATTTCTGGCTCAATGTCTCCTGCACAGTATCCCATGATGTAATTGAAAAACGAGATTGAAACAGAAAGCTGTTTCTAAGTAAGGGAATACTTCACTGGGGCTTTTGTTCTTATTTAGTACAGTTTAACAATCCCTTCCATTCACTGAACATGGATGCCTGAGAAACCTGGAATACCCACTATGCCTGGGCATGGCTTTAATGCCTAGTCCATCGTGTTTGGAAGCACATTTGTAACAGATAAGAATCCAAAATGGTAAAAGTAAATACTTAGGTCAAATTCTTCTCTTCCTCAGACACACACATTAACTCCTGAATATTTGTAAGTGCCAGTGGGGAAAAAAATCTCTTAGTCTCTTTTTATTGTGTCAAGAAGTCAAAGAAAAACATTTGACAGCTTGTGTGCTGCTCACTGTTGAACTCTAAATGTCACTATTGGATTTTTTTCTTTCCTATATAGTCTGCTTAGTTCAGGACAACCGATGATAACAGTGAAAAAAAAAGCAGAATTTCCTCAGTTTTAAACACCACCCTGTTGAATTAGATTAATATTGAATGTTTATTAAATAAACTGACAGCATAGACAGGTATTAATAATTGAAAATTAAACATTATGAATTAAATCCCTGCTGCAAGTGAAGCCAGATAGAATAGGGTCAGGTCAAATACACCTAAGGGAAGCAGTGATTTGATCTACTGATAGAATGGATGCAGATGTTTAAGGATATGGTCTTTATTAAGCTGCTCCTTTAGTCCACAATGAAATCTAATTTACAACACAGATGAGGCTGAAGAGATAATTCTTCTCCTTTTAAGAAAGATGTAAGTTATGCGTATGTCACAAAGATAAAAAATAGCTTGCAGTTACTATTTCCTTATTTAACTACTATTTCTAAATGTCTAGTTTCCAGAGCCTTGCAAATCCACTCAGTAAATCTGGCTACAACATTTGTTATATGCTATGGGTGATAGATATAATCCTATAATTTCCAATGCAATAATGAGAGGTTTAATTTTCCATTTCTTCCCTCTGTGTGATGGTGTCTGGCTTTGAATTCTCATTTATGTCTGCATGAGTACACAAACCTGATCTACATCATTGTGAAGTCAATACCTGCTCCGACTTCTTTTTTCATTGTTATAAAGCAAAGCCTGACCTGTAATTCAAAGACATAAGAAAAACTTTATCCCATCAGGAGTCTCTCTCTTCTTCACTTTAAATCTCCTCTGATATGAGGACTCCTTGAAGGAGCTGTTAAGAATGGTATCGGTTCATGAAAGGTTGCTTTCCTTTCTTCTTTGTGACACTCCGTGAAAGGTTAACAATAATTTTAAGCTCTGTAAACCAGCACATTTGCAAACTTGCTCAAATAACATGCATTTTTTCCTGAAAGACAGAGAATCCCTATCAAATCTGAGACTAATTCACAAGGGACTTAACAAAGAGAGAAGCTGGAGCAGTTCCTCCCCACTGCCAGGGGCTGCTGGGACGTGAGAGCTGGATGATTTCCACCACCAAGGGAGAAGAGGGGGAGGCAAGGCAAAGGGCCAGGAAAACAGTCTTTGTTCTCTCACACAGAGAAGATAGTATGGAGGGTTGCTATTCTCTTGTCTCACTAAGGAGCCTTTCCCTCTTCCAGCTACCCAGAAAGAGCTTTCTTCTTTTCCCCTCCCTTGTGGGAGTGTGGAGGTAGGTTTGGGTAGAGCTGAGAACAGCTTATTGTTCAGTATTTTCTGTCCAGAACAAGCTGAAAAACTCAAAAGTTAAATACAAAACACATTTACCCATCTCTCTTTTTATCGTGCTGAGAAATGGTTGTAGTCTTTTATAACACAGGAAAAAAATGTAATGGCTTTTCTTTAATGCTTGGACTCCCTTTGAGTATATCAGCCAGCTTGGGCTGTCTGTGTTTGCACATGCTTGTGTGTGAATACCAGTGCAAACCTGTTCATTATAATAGTGGAAGGAACAGACCAAAACAATTTTTTTTTCATAGAATATAGTTGTATGTGTGGAAAGGTTCTCAAAATATAGTTTTCCAACAGTAATGTCTTATTTTAAGTACAATTTTTACTTTTTGGTCAGGGGGGGAGGAATCCACAAACACATGAAAGCAAAGAAAGTTTAAAAAAAAAAAAAAAACACACACTAAACTATTTTAGCCAAAGGCTGAAGATTTTTGCAGGGAAATATGAACATATGTCTTTTAACTGAGGGAAAACATCTCAGCAGTCCTATAAGCAAATGCTTCACTTTGGTTCACTGTTCGATATGATCTTGTAAGCTGTCACAATGATTCATAAGAACTGTATTTTAGGAGCCAAACACCCCCCTTTTCACAAAGCAACACACTTCCTCTGAACTGCTTTCCAACCACAGTTCCCATTTTGTACTGCAAGAAGTCCCTGAAGTAATCTATGCTGCAGTACAGACAGGGAAGGCTGACCCATTGAGGTGAATGAAGTATGAGCTATTTGCACTTCAAATGATGGGAAAATCACAGTTGTGCCTTAGAAAAATACAGTTTAGAAAAAAACCCAAAAATTTAAAACTACAGTTTTTAACATCAAGTTGTCCCAAGATGATACCTCTTGGTTTGGTTAAATAAACTGAGACACTGTAAATCACATTGGAGCAACCTGAAATAAATGTTTTGCTTTCTGCTTTCAATCAAGGATTTTTCATGGTTTTAAAAGAAAAAATAAAGTCTTCCAAGAAGAGTAAGGAAACATTTTTATAATCTCTACTATTTATATCATGGGCCAGAATTTGCACCAGTTTATTCTGGTACAAATTGGGATTAAACCAACCATACAATTGTGAAATCAAATTCTGGGCCATTGAAGTGTCACTGTATACTCAGATCATAAAAAGTCCATTCTCAAGTTTATTACTGTGGCCTAAACTGCCGCTACAAGATGTCATACACTGGCATTTCACATAAGGTCCCTGGGATATTCTAGTCCTCCTCCAGCTCAGTGCAAGGCAATGCAGAAAAGATCTTCACTTCAAACTCTTTACTATGCCCTTGCTCATACAAAATCTGCAGGGTTTCCAGTTTATCCAGGGAAGGATTTTCAAGGAAGAAATTTTGATCTGTAGTTGAGAAAATCCAAGCACCTCTTTAGGTATGTATGTATGCCAACTACAGTAATAAAAAGAGGGACCACTTCTTCTACTCCACAGTTCCCCAGATCTGCGTAAACTTTGTCTGTGTAGTTTTACATACCCATTCCTCCAAGGTAGTAGAGTAAATATATTTAAGCCATTTTATATGTGAGATTTCCTCTGATTTGTCAAAACCACAGAAGCCACAAAGCAAATTTTTGGATTCCTGTTCTCCTTTTCATCAGAGGTCAAATGTCTCTTCAAATCCCATAGCTCTTTGTGAGGTAGTTTTAGTATGCCTCGATAAAACCAAGCACAAGTAAAGTAAAACACAGTTTTCCTAAGCATAATAGATACTTGCTTACACTGGAACAGCTCCATACTTTATTAAAACCATACCACTATCATAATTAGGTTTTTGTAAAAAAAAAATAATAAACCACACAGACCCATGGTTGTAATTATGTTTATCTTTAGGTAATATCTTGTTATCAGTACAACTGCTGCCCTGACATTAGGTTGTTTGGTACCTGAAAATTTACTGACAGGCACTAGTGAGGGATGTATGCGCTGACAAAGTTACTCATCCATGCTCCAGCCCCCACACACCCTCCTTGAATACTTTCATTATTTCTGTAACACTTTGTTTGCTATTAGGATTACGCAATTTATTTGTTCAGATTGGGAAGTCTCTTCTTGATGAGCTTCTGTGTTCAGTAAACAGCTCCCAACAACAAACAAGGATTTAAATGATCACTGTGTAATCAGTAGGCACCAGCACATCGGATCTCATCTCTTCAAATCCAGGTAGCTGTCTGTCAAATCACAACTGTTTATCACACTACAAGTTAGATGCTTAGCTGCATCAGAAACATTCTACTCACTTTCTAAGGAGTTTCAGTGAATTTACTAGAAAAGAGTAATGGACTTCCTGGGTTTGCCTGGATTCTGACGCAGTGTGACAGTCTTGAACTTAGCACAGAAGTCCAAAGAAGTACCAGGAGTAACGATACCAGAGTACTGAGCAGTACCGACCGGCTATCCCCCAGTCTGTTTTGAGCCTAGGAGGGAACATTAAAATAATCAAGTAATAGTCCAACAAAATTCAGCCCAAATTAAACATCTTTCCAGCAGCTGCAGTTAGTATCATTTGGGTTTGGCAGGTGCATGCTTATTTGATACAAAGACACCCAGAAACTCTCAAGGAGTTCAAACAATAATGAAAGCAACCTCTGAAATACCAGGTGTATGCACAGGTCAGTGAGTGAGTCCAAACAGTAGATGGACACAGACTATTCACCAAGTTCTTTAATGTGAAAGGATTCTTAGTATTTAATCTATAAAGAGGAGGTGAAGAGTAGGTAGCAGGAAAACATGTTAGATGAGATAAAGAAAATCCTGACTATCAATAAAGAAAAAATGGGCACTTAAAGTGATCACTCTGGAGTATAGAAAGTGATTTTTAAATTACTTATCTGATTAGCGGGTGCTAATCTGTCAAGTAGGAACAAATTCACATAAATATTTCATAAGTTAAATATTCTCCTCATTGAAGCTGCTTTCGATTGTTGGCGGAGATTTTTTTTCATCAGAAGGAGACAGATTATTACATTGATTTCATCCTCCAGAATGCATTCTGTAATTATGTATTTTTAATTGTCTGGCATTTTTATTTGTATGAATTTCAAAGGTATTGACATGAGTTAGAAAGAAAATCCAATCTCAAACCTGAAAAAGAATCAGCCACAATCCTGTTCAGCATTGTATTAAAACACAAGCTGAAGCACATGCTTAAACCCATATATACTCAGTAAATTGAGTAACCTATGTTTCATCCTGCCTCTAACGGGACTTAAACAAGTGCAAAGCAGCTTGTGAACCTACACCTCTGTCCTTGTAGCTGTTGCAGGTGTGCACTGTGCCTTACCTATGCATGCAAGAAGAAAGGGTCAGGGATCTCAGCTTATTAACATTTCAAGAATTTGTTGCTCAGCTGCTGTTTGTTTTCTCTGACAACCAAATGTTATGCAGAGCACTTTTGCCAGCTGCAATCTGATTAGGTATCACCTTTTCCATAACACTGCCAGGCCAGTCAAACTCTGGTATAGAGAGAGTCTAACCATTTGTAGATCTCATAATAAACAACTCCAGGTTTCAGGAGAAAACCTCTGATAGAGAGAGCCTGACTACAGCTTGTAAATCAAAGCACTCAGATAAGATGTGAGAGCCAGACCTCTCAGAGTTGGTCATGCTGACAGTTGAGCTTTGAATTCATACTTTATAAATCACTTCCTTACCAGGCATCTACAAAATCAGGATTTGTAAGCCAAGGGGAAAAAAAGAAGACATAGTTTTATTTTGGATTTATTGGTATGATTTGTAAATCTGTTCTAGGATTTACAGATCTGATTTAAGATTTGTTAATCCCATTTAGGATATGGAAATTTTTTCTCTGACTTGCCATGTACTGAAATGTTTCAGTAAAAACCGAACTAAAAGTTACTGGTTTAAAAGATGGTTTATAAATCAAGCGTTTGCAGTTAAGATTTGCTGGCAGGTTCTATAAACTGCACAGTGCATTTATAACTCAGCCTCTTACAATGGCAGATTTATAAATCCAACTTGCAAATTGTCAGACAACTGTTATAGGCTCAATTCTAATCTGAGAAACAACAGATGTGCTCCCCTATGTTTCAAAACCCTGTCCTTTTCCAGTGCCTGCATCCCCTGCAGCCATCTCGCTTGCACCAAGGAGGAGAGAGAAGGGAGGGAAAAGACCTCCTGTACCACCATCACCCTGCCAGGCAGGCAGGAAAGGATTTGGGAAAGGAAAAGCAGGAGATGAAATGTGGGTTACAGTTCATCCATCCTGTTGCACAGCTTTCTGGAGCATCCTGAGCTAAAAACTCCCTCCTGCAATTTTAGCTGGTAACTGGGGGCATAAAGAAAGTGCGTAATCCTAATTCCCAGGCTGCCAGGCCTCGGGCACAGTGAAAGATTAAACTTCATATACAAAACAGTGGAAAACTGGACCTAGCAGGAGCAAACTAGAGCAAGTTGAGGAGTTTTTTTTCAACAGTCCCAGTGATGTCTGCCTGTCTATCTCAGATTACAACGAGGAATTTCTGGGAGAAACCCTGGCCCTGTGATGGCAAATATCCCATTGATTTCACAAGGATAGGATTTCACCCTATGAAAAGGGCATTGGCCAGATTCACAGGAATGCTCTGCCTGCCCCACATCACCCTGGTCACAACAAGCAGCTGTAAACTCACATCTCTGCTGCGGCAGCCACATCTCCCCAGAGAGGAGAACAGGGAGCCAGAAGCCAGGACTATGGCAGCATGCTGAGGCTCCAAGCTGCTGCCAGCAGCTGTGTCTGCCCTCCCCACAGCCCTGCTCATGGGGAAAGTGCAGAAACCGGCATTCCTCAGTAATTACAAGAAAATTTACACATGTATTGGGAGTTAGTACTGCTTCCTTTCAGGCAGTTTTACAGTAGCCATCAGATTTTATCCTGAAGCTGAGGGTAATAACAATGAAATAATAGCACTATTTAATAGCACTATTTTTCTCCTAGAATCATTGTTTTTTATACAGTGTGAAAACTGGTTTTGATGAGCAACAGCTACTTCGAGGTCTTATGCAGGAGGTACTAAAGTGCATTAATGCCTTTTGACTTTTTCTGAGTGTCAAGCTTCTTTGACTTGATAACTTTTGAAAGTGATCTAACATATTTTATTTTCTATTGTATTTGAAATTTCATTCTAAAGTTTCATCAGTGACCTCCTGTTCTCTATTATTTCAATGCTTTTTTCCCTTGAACTGCTTGTTGCCTTGGATTTCTTACAAAATAAAATAAATACAAAGATGCTAGCAAATATAAATTTTATAATTACTTCTTTCATACATTTTAAAGTAAAGGATCTGATCACTGCAAAACTCAGCAAATATTCATGTGTGCATGTGTGTATATATATATGTATGTGGAGCTAAATTTTCAGGTACTTTAAGTACATAGAGGATAAACTGCATGTTCAACTGACTCTAAATACTATTACAAGGGGAACTGAAGCAAGCAGTGCAATTAGAAACAGGAAAATTTGCTTCCATAGCTTTGCGCCTAACTGAATACTCAATTCCACATGCAAAATATAATCAGAACTGAGGATGGAATTGAGGGAAAATGGTTAATATTCTAGAAAATGCTACGTCAGCTCTTTACATACTATACATTTAAAATGGCTGAAAATCAATTATCTTGAAAACAGATGTCTTTTTTTTTCTTTTTCATTGTATATTCCAAAGTACAGAGCCTCACTGTCCCCTTGTGCATGTGTCTGACAGACACAGAGACTTACAAAAGTTTGGCCTTTTCCCTTGTGTTTAGCCTAAATGAAAAATGGTAAGAAGAATATATTTGCAAGGAGAAACTGTCTGTGGGAGGCCTTTGAAAGTCAGCTCTTACATCAGAGGTGAGGAATTGTAGCTACAGTTGGAGAAACTCTATAAATAATTGCTTTAACAAACAGATGGTACAATTTAATAGAAATCGAGGTTTTCCACATAATTATCTTGCAGGTGATGAATGAAACAGACCTTTACAGACAGTAGCCCAACTGACCTGTTGCACTGCTGGAACTCACTGCTATTTCCCTCGTTCTTTCTCTCATCTTCTTTGGGGAACACGAGAACAGTTCACCCACTTCAATAACACACAAATTTAGACTCAGCCCAGATGGTATTTCTAGACGGAAGGCAAAAAGCACTTCACAATGTGCCCTGCAATCCCAGAGCACAGGAACCCAGATTGTCCACCTCAGGAGACAGAACAGGTCATGTCCACTTTCTTGGGCTTCCTTTAAATGGAGAGACACGGGAGGGACAGGGATGTCCCCTGAAGCACTTTGTGGGGCACAACAGGACCTGGGAACTCTGGAACCCAGGGTAAGGGACAACACAGGCAAACCACTATAACTAGAGCTCTTCTCTGAGGGTGTAAAGGATCTGCTGCTAAGCTCTCTTGGCAAAACCAAGGAAAATAAAAGGGGTTTTCTATAGCTGCAGTACAAAGAGTGCATTGCAAAATCATAAAATCTATAGCATGAGGAGAGGAGTAGGAAGCACAATATTGTGGCTGCAATTGTACAGTTTTATGGAGCAATGAATTTCAGCTCTCCAGAGGACCAAAGACCTAACAGTAAGCATCTTTTATTTAAAGTTTAAGTTGAAAGATTTAGGCCTAAAGTTAAACTGAACATTTTCTAAAATTCTAGATGTCAAGAGCACCATCTGATCTACTCCAGCATCAGCAGAGGTAAAGGTCAAGGGAGTAGAAATGACAGAGGACAAAAGTAGTGACGAGAGAGAAACCTCCTGGCTTGCCTGAGAAGCAAAGACACACACCTACCAGGCTACCAGCGGAGAAGCAGACCATAAGCCTATGGCCTCCATTTTTCTGCTCTAACAATACCAAACCTAGCAGGAAAAACAACTCTGCAATGAACTGAACACCTTCTGCACCTTTCTTACCTAAGCTTTTATGCGTTATCAGTCAATTCTTTTCTCATTTCAGAAAAACGAAGCTAACATGTTCACCACAATTATTAGCAAAATCCCAGATCATCTAGGAACACTAGCTACAGAGGGCAATATACTTTTGCTATGGACAAATCCATACATTGATCCTTGTTTGAATTCAGTCAAATTCAAAATTAAAAAAAGGAGAAATACTAAGGAAAAACTTTAAAAATCTTTGTATGTCAATTCCTTCACCAGCAATGGCGGTAGTAAACATTTTTATTGAAGGTTTCAAAAGCTATGAAATGAGGCAAAAGTGTCCTAATAAAGTTTTGATAAGTTTGTCATTTACTCTGTTAACTTTTTCCCAAAGGTCACTTCAATAGACATGATTAGACACTACACCTCCATGGGAGCAGTGGAAATTAGCTTCAATATTTGTCTCATTGATGAAGTTCTGAGTGTGCTGGTGGAATTGCAATAAGCATACGTGCTGAGTAATAAGCACATGTGCTGCTTGCTGTCTTGAAAGCAAACTCTTCAGCTAAATCACCTGATCTATTCATTTACAATCCTCTTCCCCCACAACTGGCTGGATAAATAAAAACAGATTTCCTGAAAGTGTCTGAACTTCAAGTAAGAACTACAAGGACTTGTCCTTCTTCTGGCAAGCACTGGACATTACAAGTTTAAAACACCTGATGCCTTCACCTTGTCACCTATAGGGCCTCACACAGGTTTGCTAATAAAGATGCCTCACTGTTCATCAACAGTCTGAAGCTGAGCAAAGTTTATGGCAAAAAGCTCGCTGTCAGCCAGCCGGCTGGTATTCACTTTCCTCTTCAGGACAACACTTAATCTGGAGCACAGGAATCTAACATGGGTAAAACACTACTCTGCAAACCCCAAAATAGCAGGGGAAAGGCTGTCCCTCCAGCCAGATATGGGACTGACCCCAGAATCACAAACAAATTCTACTGGAACTGTGATTCTGTTCAAATCACAAACAACATGTGTCATGACACTTTTTCAAGAAAGGAAATTAGGGATTCTGGCAAGGCTGTCAAAGGCCTTGCTATTTATTCTGTACCATAGTTTAAAACAAATGTTATCTTATACAATAATGAGAGTGGGCCGTCTAATTCAACTACTACCCATATTATTACAATGCCATGGCTGTCCTGTTGCTGAAAAACACCTTCAAAGTCAGATGTGGAAGGCAGATGTATCTCTACATTTAAATTATTTTGCATGGGACATGCCAAGGAGCTAAATACAGCTTTCCATTGCTCTTCCCAGGTGTGACAGACTGGGAAGGATTGCTGGCTCAAAACATTTCTGGGAGGGGGGCACAAAGCAGCAGGTTGAGTTTCCCTTTGCTGAGGTGATGCCCTGCCTCACATACACCACTCCTCCCCCCGGGCCTTTATCCCAGCCCCACAGTGGCCGCCAGTCCCTGACATGCTGGAGGCAATGCTCCACATCCCCCTTCTGGAGCTCCAGTCCAGTCCCAGCATGGTCAGAAAGTCCCAGCTGGGGCAAAAGCCCACAAAGCCAAAGGCTATTTAGCCCAGGACATCCAGCAAGCATGTGTTTTGACCCGACCTCCTCTTGGAATTTCTATCAGCTGAATACTGCTGGAACCAGGAGTGGTACTGATACTTTTTATTTTCTGTACTTTTTTGGTCTGTCTCTGTTTTTTCTTTCTTCAAAGTCCTTCTTCTTGGAGCTTTGAGTAACCTAAAATCAGATGGACTTGGAGTTTGCTAAGTTGAATGGGCTAAGTTAATGCCTTGTGAAGTGATTTATATTGATTGAATGCTGCTCTAAACTTCTGCCAAAGCCCTCTGATTTTCTGAAGTTGCCACCAAAGTTCTTTTTGTTGTTTTGACCTCTTGAGAATATCTTGTCGGTATTTCTCCTGTGCATCTAACTCAGAGTACATAAAGTACCCTAAGCCCTTGACAGAGGCTCATCAAGCAGGTTTTCTGGGGCCTTACACCAGGACACCAGAGAAAAATGCTGGAACTCTGGCTCTTGATGAAGCATGACCAAATTTCTATGGTTTCATAAGTTACTCTGTCAACTGAGCCAACTTAGTCCGTAATGTGAATGATTTTGGTGCAATCCAGTCACAACTGCTGACTTCTTAGCAAAAAATAGATTGAACTTTGACAAGCTTAAGGTTTAGCATTAAACTTTTAGCATTTTACACGGTGCTGAGGTGGGCTAAAAGCACAAAGATACTTGTGCCAGAATAACTTCTCAGGTCATCATAATTTAATTGTGACTACTTGAGTTATCAATAAGTGATAACTCAAAAGTTTGAAAATATTTCAAAAGTTCCACTTTATTGAAAATTGAGGGAAAATACTTTAACCATTACAGAGAGTAAAATGATAAATGGATCAATCTTTACTAGCAAACAGTAGTAATTAGGTCATACCTCATTTCTTTACTAGAGAAAGACTTTGGTGTTTAATCATCATTATATAATCATTTAGTCTTCTCCAATCTCTGTCTTTGTAGATGTTGTAAGCTTGGGCCCTGAAGCTTCAAATGATTCTGTGCAGGAGGAACCCCATGATCAGCTATTTGAATCAACTACTGGATTCTTGCTTTATACAATATTTTCATTTTACTGTCTGTGTTCATATGATAACACAGATAAAACTCCCTAAAGGATTCCAAGGGAAAAGTTCAAAACTGAAATGTCTTTATATGAAGACACTGCTACAAAAATGAGAGTCTGAAATCACTAGTAAGACACAAGACAAAGCATGGCCTATGGCATAATACCGTCTTGGAGAATGTCCAATCGCCCTCTATTGTCTGAAGACAGATGTACAATTCACCAGATGGACCATGTGTTTGCTTTAGCACAGATCAGTATTGAACTGCTCATTTTCTCAAATAAGCCTCTGAAATCCAAAAAGAATGGGAAACATAATGAATGAGTTCTAAGAGAAATAAACAATGTCAAATCCTCTGAGCCTATGGTTTTACTTCATGACAGACATTGTCTTAAGTCCACTTCCTCTTAAAGGAACCCAGAATGTTCTTATTGGCTGGTAAAAAGCCAGTCAGCAGCAAGTTATGAGGTCAGTAATGATAAAATCAGTAAGACTTACTCTAATAGGAACTTTTCTTTCCCAAGGCTTCGAAAATTACTTTGCCTTACAGCAATTACTACAGGGAGGAAAACAAGATGTTGCCTCTGTCAGCTTCCTTAGTGAGACAAGGCGAGTTCACACTTCACCACCTGATAACAAATAGCTCTCCATCAAACACAGGCTCACCTTCTCTTCAGGGGTGTTGGACTCTGCTACTTTTCATAAGGAAAAAGAAAAGCAAGTAAAAAGTGTTAAATGTTTCAAAAAACCCAAAGTATTTTGATTGGAATAAAAACAGCTTCATGGTAGGGTGCTTTTTCTTTAGGCATTTTAGTGAATGTAAAACAAGTTTCCTTCCTAACCACAGACAGTAAGACCTAAGGCCAACTCAAGGGCCTAATGACAGCCCAACACTATATTTTAGAAGTGGAAATGCTTTACCGTGGTGTTTTACCTAATCTCTACGGGTCCCCACTTGAGGAATCAGAAAAATAGCCAAGGGAAACACAGGGGGACTGCTTTAATAAAAACATGAACATAACCTCCAAGACCTTTTCTTTCTTTCCCACATTTACCTCTTTTTTGTTAAACCTGATGGAAAACATTTGGTTGAGCCTCTAAGCCTCCTTCTGCTCACACAGCTAAAACTGCAAAGCCTCCTGAGCAGCCCTTCAAGCCCTGTAAGCCCCCAGCATCAGGAGAGTGGTTCAACCTCAGGACTCCACCCAGTGAAAACCACCTGCCTGATCCATCTGCTGAGCAAATGTCATCATTCCTAGGTCATTGCAGCTTCTTTTTCATTTCCTCAGATGCTTGGCTACAGTTATCACATTTGTCCTCAGGTAAGACAGGGAGCAACGTGCTGTTGCCAAAAGGAGAGTTTCTCATTCCTCCTTTCTGCAGGCACATTCACTCAGCAACACAGTCCTGTCTTCTCAATTTCAGCAGTCCTGGTGCACTATGAACTCTTCCCCTCTCCTTTTTTGTTCCCTTTTTTTTTTCTTTTTTTTTTCTCTTTTTTTTTTTCTTTTTTTTTTTCAATGCTTTTTCTAAGCCATCTTTGGCCATTCAATGTGCTGAAGCAAGTGAAAACTGATAGCAGGGGTGGAACAGGGAATGCAAGAGCAAAACTACCCTTTCTGGCATCTGGAAGCTGCTGAAACAGCACAGTTATCTTGTCAAATAACATCCTTGTATGACACACTCTTTCAACTTCATTCTTCCTCAGGTCCCCTTCACAAGGTGTCAGGTAACTATTTGGTAGTTGAAAATTAAAATAAAAAGAAGGCCCCACAAGCTCTGTAGACAAGAAACACTAGAAAATATTGACAATACTAAATAGGAAGTTGTCAGCAGCCACTGAAAAGTATAACATAACAAAAGGGATTCAGAAATTCTCCTTCCACAGGATGATTTTTCACAAAGTTCCTGGTTTTCTGTTTCCTACACCACTGGCTGAAAAAAACACTAACCTTTTGAACTCAATCTGCAAGCTGAGCAATAAAAAGAAAGGGAGGAGGCAATCAGAGACATCACAACAGAGCACAGACAGCATTTATCATATACAACCATATTGATATGCATGGGAGCATGGCTTCATGCCTGCATGAGCTGGACACAGAGGATGTGTCCTGTAATAATATTTCTGGCAGAAATACCATACCAGCAGGATATATTTCTCATGCACAGAATGAAAACCAAACTAAACCAAAAAAAACCCCAGGGCTCAATGGAGAGAATTAGGTACATCTATGACCCGACACATCCCATCTAAAGTACATGTTGGAAATCAGTCTTGTCCTAAAATTGCCTATTTTTCTCCATTAGGACAAAGAGAGATTATCCTGGCTAGCTTAGGTGTGGTGGTTTATATGACAAACATATGTCAGGCAAGGTGGAACAATTGTCAAAGTTTGTGGCATTATCCTATGGCAAACATGGTGCAACTTAATCAAGGTTGGAGCTCCATAAGCATATCCAAACACCTCCACTTTGCATTCCTCATCTCTAGATTTCCCTTTCTCGTTCACATCCCTCAAATACCTCCTTCACCACGGTTCCTTTTACCCCATACACTCTTCTTTCCCATTTCTCTTCTAGGGATGCCTCCGCCTTGACTATTGGCTTTCACTGTATTAAAGTGTATTTGGGTTATTTTTGTTGGCCTGTGTGCAAGGAGATGTGAGATATATCTGCTGCAAAGCCTTCTAAACTAAAAATCACTAATCTGAGATGACAGGTGACTAGACAGTGACTCAGGTAGTGCCTTCTGTATAAAATCTTTTGTTTCAGGCAAAGAGCAGACATTTGCATGCTAGTTTTCACCTTTCTGTTATGGAGGGCCAGTATGCACTGCTAAAGCATTGCAGCATTATGAAAACCATAAAAAATGCATTTATACTTACTGTCCTCTGAGTGCCTTGTAACTGCAAAAGTTAAAAAATGGCATTTAAATGAACACAATGAATGAATTTTGAACAGCCATGACTGAGATGTAAATACAGGTGTTTTTTTCTGACAGCTTCTTACTCTGTTGCTGTCCTAGTCTCAGCACTACTACCCCAATAAAGATTCCATAAGCTAAGTGGCCATTACAACCTACTCAATATAGGCATTAGCATATACTCTTTACATGCAGTATATACAAAACTAGTGAAAGAAATAGGGAGGAACTTACATTTGGTTTTGTATTTAATAGAGTGATTTTCTTTATAAGGCTTCTCTGGAGCCCATTCATTTTATCATGGGTTTAATTTACATCAGGAGATAGTTGGAAATCAGGCTGCTCCTGGAGGAGGCCCTCGCTGGAATCTTTCGCCTTTGCAACAAGGTGACATTGGATCAGCTAAAGGGCACCACGGGAGCACAGAAACGCTTCTCTACTTCGAGAGAGCCTGTTCTAATGACCAAACTTCAGAAACATTTGACATACAGCTCTGTGCCTAGGAGCACGTGAATATTTTAAATGCTGTTTATAAAAAGCAAAGCTGTGCTAAAATGCCTATTTGCCCCCTGCTGCTTAGCAATATTAAAGATTAGAGCCAATTGTTTTGTATACTGAAAAGGCTATAATGGCTTCTAGAGAAGAACATGTCAGCAAACTAGATAAGGTTCCTATTAAATTTTTGTTGCTGTGGACTGCTGACTTGGGTCATTATGCACTTAAATTGAGTTATTGTCATTGTTATATAACGAAACAGAGAGCTTTTTCCCTCCAGTAATGTAGCATATCTTTTAAAGAATGAGCTCTCCTGACTGATTTATAAAATAGTTCTGTTTGCATTACAGTACCAGGCTGCTGGGTGCTTCAAAGTGATTTAGATGAACTGTCCTAAGAGTTCGTGCATATTTCGAAAGACAAATAACAGAGTCTTGTGTGAACCTGCTTCCAATAATCTTTGAAATTTATTGAGTGACAGTGAAAGACATAGTAAAATTACAACTCTCCTCTCTCCCATAATCTAAGAATATTTCATTCCAAAAAGATTGTGCTTAAGGATTTGTGAGGGTTTTTTAATTCCTCATAATTATTTGTTCAAATCAAAAAACAGGACTCGTTCTGTTTTCTTCATTCCAGGAATATTTGTCTTTTAAAATCTCAGGGTTTTATTCTTTAAAAACAGTTAAGTTAACACTTCTAAATTTGAACAAAGAATGTCAACAGTGGAAAGATCAGATGAACATAAAAATGAACTACTTCAAACTACTTTATTTCAAACTAACTATGCTTCTGGGGGATACCATAACCATTCCTTTTCACCATTGTCTTTGCTGGAGCCAGGATTTCACTCTGCACATTTTCCACAGTTTTTTCCCCTTTGATACATCTAATGGCAGTTCAAGACAGGATGAAAGCATCTACACATATGCTATTTTACTTAAATTCTTCTAATTCCCCATGTGAAGTCTCTGAAGAGCTGCTATATTTTAAGAGAAATTCCATGGTGAGTAGCAAAGGAACCAAAATCAGCAGATGCAGGAATATCTGACTGGAAGAGCCTCATTCCCAACAATCTTAAACAAGAATATATTCAAGGGATACAGGCTTATGCTAAATACTTTCTCAGTCTTCAATTTGGCTAAAAAATACAAGGTTTTTTTGTTATCTCTCCACTCTCCTCATCATCTTCCTAGCCTTTCTCTGCAGCTTTTCTGGCTTCAGCTGTCTTTTAGAAACACAGGTCACTGAGGCTGTACAATAATTGTGAAGATTCTCCTCATCCAGTCACATCCACTTTTCCCTCCCTCTGTTAGCAGACATATCCTAGAATTGAATTTTCCTTCTGTAGCATTGCATCATTTCTGCTACTTGTATCATTCTTTGATCAAGCTTTCTCTTTTCTCTGTTCTAATGGTAAGATACTAAATCACAGCAGAAAATCTTTATATGACGCTTGTATTTCAAATTTTAAATTCCATTCCCCTTCTGTGATCACAGTTCTCAAGGTTGTCCAATCTTGCCACTGTCATATTATGATCCTCTTTTGCATTAGTGATGCCTCCTCAATTTAAACCACCAGCAAAATTCATTTGGGCTCTAAACATTGAGCCTTTACACAGACATAAATGAAAAGATTGTTGGAGATATATTCTAATAGTTTCTCCAGAGGAAGTCTAACAATAAACTCCCACTGCCCTATATCACAAATATGGCTATCTCCTTTTTTTAGACAGTTCCTCTCCTGACAGGTTGGGGTTTTTTTACCATCCCCATTATCAATTTTATCTAATAGAAAATTCATATACCATTTTATTGCCATTCTGATTAATTAAGTATACTGTATTTGCCTTGAAAATAATTCATTATACTAAAGAAGGTGAGGGGATGTGCTTGCATATTTCTATTCTGGTAAAATTTTTTTTACATTTTATCCAGTGCCTCATTTGTTTTGATATCCTTAATTATTATTTCTCTCAAAACATGTTTTTAACTTTATAGTACTCAGCTATAAAGTTATTTATAACTCAGGTTATTTTTCCCTACAAACAGATTCTACATCCAATATAGAACCCCTTCGAAACCAAGAAAACCACTGAAAAAATTGATACTGGATCTGTGATTCTGTGGGTTCATTTTTCACAATTCTTCAATAAGAGTTATCTGCTGGTTTGAAATTATCAATTTCTTTCACTCTGGACATTCCTAGGGTACCCCTTAAAGTGAACATTGACACAGCTGCATTTCCAACATCTTTCCCCCCCTTTCCTGGGACTGAAATTCTAAACCCATTTTCCATGTTTGATTTATTTACGAGTTTCCTTCACTGACAAGTCTATGAATATCTCACTCTGCTGCTCTCCTTGGCCAAATCCCCATCTTTGGAAGCATTTCCCACCCATTCAGACTGAGAACTCTGCAGACTCTCCTTTGTCTGTTCTTTCACTCGGACTGAAAGACAGCAGGGCCATTCAATTCAAACTAATTTTGTATTATAGTCTTTTGTCAGCCATCTTTATGCAAAATCAAGCTTAAAATAGCATCAGCATTTGCTAGTTCAGTGACTACTGGGGAAAAAATTTGAAAGACTGCTTTTATAAATAAGGTAGTGATGGACTTTTTCACAACATTTTTTTTCTAATTTATTCTGGAGAAGTTAGGATTTAGTTAAATAAATACATTTCCAGTGTTATTTATCTTTCTGAAATCAATACTGGATTCACAGGTATAGCCAAATCGAGGTCTGATGGTCCATTGCCAATATTACAGCTTTTATCACCTTTCTAAAAGTAATTCTGACTTCAAGCTAGTTTTATCCACTGTATTTGTTGTTTGGTTTGTTTAGGAGTACTTGTGTTTATCACAAGTACTGAGTGAAGGTAATCTCATTTTTTCTGATCATTTAGACCCTTTGAATATCTCCCTGGTCCAGCCATGTTCACCTCTCTTTCATCTGTGATATTCAATTTCATTCTGTACATTAACAGTTATAATGCTTCCATTTTTTGGCCCACGCTCCTCGCATTGATATTTCACGTATTCCTTTGTGGCCAGCCTCAACCCGGTGCCTACATACTCAGAGCTCCTTTCTTTTTTCTTTATTTTCCCACTTCCTGATAGTCATGTAATAAACTTGCAATGATTGTAGCAACAATTATCTTGTATAAAGATTATACATGTGTCTCAGCGTCATCATCTCCTGTCATTTAACAGTTTAAAAACTCTTTTTTTCTCATTTTTGCAAATCAGAATACAAGTATCCTAGTTGCTCAGATGAAATCCATCCTCAAATAAAAGATTTTTCTATGGATGTGTTCTGAAAATACCTACCTTTCTTTGATCCATGATATGATCTCTGTTATTTTGTCATTCTTTGAGCATCTTTCAGGGATGTTAAATAGACAATCACAAATTGGTAAAGTAAGGGACCAAACTGAGTCTTCTGGTTGAACCTCCCTACTCAAGCAGAATCATCCTAGAGCACAGTTCACAGGATTCTGAGGGAGACACCACAACCTCTCTGGGAAATCCATGTCACACACACAGTGAAGAAGATCTTCCTCATATTCAGGTGGAACTTCCAGTGCATTATCTTCTGCCCTATGTCTCTTGTCCTGTTGTTTGGCACAACATTTCATTGAAGGTCACTCAAGTCTCCTTGTTTTGATCCATTCCTGGATATGCCCAGCTGAATCTGAATGTATAATTTGTTTTGTTGTGGAAAACAGGTAGCCAATTTTGCCCTACTGTGTGGAAGCTGTTCAGTGTGGTATGGAGAGCTTAAGCAGCTTTCTTAAGAGCTTGAAATCTTAGCATTAACCATGTTTGAAGAGTGTGCAGAAGACCTATGTGTGAGGGTACCAAATACAGTTTAAAAAATTTGTCCCTTTCTTTAATACCTAGAGAGGAGTTGGGGTTTTTTGTTGTTGGGTTTTGCATTGCTTGTTGGAGTTTATTTATGGTGGTTGCTGAACACCGCAAAAATTTAAAATCCTGACATAGTCACTGGCATTTTTCTATAGTGATGAAAATAAACCTCTCCAATATGCTCACTTCTGTGTGGCTTTATATTTTTCCAGCAGGCATTCTCTTCAGTAAGTCTCACGTTATTTAGCATTGCAGATTCAGAGGCATTCCCATCCTGTTCATGTGACTAACAGACATAGTAAGTGGATACATCTGTAGTTTTAATAAAAACTTGTGGGGTTCCATGAATGTTTCTGATGTGGAAATGGCAAAATCTTTTGCAAGAATCAACAAATCATAGCCGGTTTTACATTTACAAAAATGTATAAAAGAACTAAAATGTTATGCACTAAGACTGAGTAAATAGCTCCAATCCATCCATATCCATTGCCAATGACATCTCCATCAAGGCACCCACTTAAATCAAACTACCTTTCTTCTGACAAACACTTCTGCAGAACCACCAGCCTTAGCAGCCAAACACATCCAGGGTTCACCAGTCCAGAGGCAGAGTGAATATGACACAGGAGTTCTTCACTGAGAATGAGTTTTCACAAGAGTGCTGAGCTGGTCTAACAGCTTCCTACCACTAAAAATATGGTTCAGCTTTCCCCTTTTTCTCTGTCTCAGCTGTGTGTACTTACCACTTCCTTTGTGCTAGCTCCAACAGTTTGATGACTCAATTCTGCTCACTCAGCAAGCAAAAAAAGGGAGATAATTTTCTGCCTGTTGAATAAGCTGACATGTCTCATCAAGGGGTCAGACTAGCTTCAGAGACAGCAAAAGAAAATGTACAGGATCACACAGCCAGAGTGCAATGGGAAAAGAAGATACAGGATCTCCTGTGCTGGTAAATTAGCACAACCGTCTCCTGAAATACACATTTTTGTCATCCACATCTCAGCACTGAAAATGGGACTGATAACATGTGTACTGTCAGATTTGTTCCAGGTAATGTCCTCTCCATATACCACCTTGTTAAGCTCAGGCAAACACCTCAAGAGTTTGATTATCTGGACATAAACAAAACTCTATTGCCTAATCAGAAACTGAAATACTCATAATGTTCACATCTCTCTTTCCGACAGGATAATCAGATATAAGTATTCACTTAAGAATTTTCTTCTAGCTGAAAACTACATTCTCTGGTGGGATGTGAAGAATTTGACCAACCCCGTGACATAAGATCCTGGGTTTTAGCAGCAAATTTCATTAAAAATACTTGAAATGTTTGCCTAATATTAGGCAGTGTACATAGTGTTAGCTGTGTAAATAGTGGTTTCATTTGTCACAAAGACAGCACAGGATCACACCTAGAAGCCTAGCAGTGGAGGCATTCATAAATAAACTTCCTTTTTGAAATGTGTGCCCCACAAAAAAAAAAAAAAAAAAAAAAAAAAAAAAAAAAGAAAAAAAAGAANAAAAAAAAAAAACACAAACAAAACAAGACTAAAAAGTAAAAAGCCTGGGAATCTTAGTTTAGTGAGCTAATGAAACAGTAAGAAGAAAACACACCCTTTGGCCCTTATTGCAGCATCTATTACACACAGCAGAAAAACTGGTCCCTATATGTGAGGCCGTGAGTTGTGTGTTCAGTTTTGAGTCCCTCACCACCAGAAGGACATTGAGGTGATGCAGCATGTCCAAAGAAGGGCAACAAGGCTGGTGAAGGGTCTGGAGCACAAGTCTTATGAGGAGAGGCTGAGGGAGCTGGGGTTGTTTAACCTGCAGAAAAGGAGGCCCAAAGGGGACCTTACTGTTCTCTACAACTACCTGAGAGAAGGGTATACCATGTAGGTGTCAGTCTCTTCTGCCAGGCAGCCAGGGACAGGACAAAAGGAAATGGCCTTAAGCTACACTAGGGAGGTTTAGGTTGCATAGTAACAGATATTTCCCCATGCAAAGTGTTGTTAAACATTGGAATAGACTGTCCAGAGAAGTGCTGGATCACTAACCCTGGAGGTATTTAAAAAGGTATGGATGTGGCACTCAGGGGCATGATTTAGTTGTGGACTTGGCAGTGCTGGGTTAACAGTTGGACACAATGATCTGAGAGGTCTTTTCTAACCTGAATTATCCTATGATTCTATTTTATCTGTTGATCCACGGCTCACTGACAGTTGTATTTCATGCTTTTTTTATTAAGAAGCTGGAGGGGAAAGCTGTCCATTAGATTTGTGAGAGGAGGTGCTCCTTGGGTCAAAGAAAACTCTCTGTGCGGAGTGGGGTCTGCCCCCAAGCACACTTACCTTTTAGATTCCAGGCTGGAAAAAACAGACTCTGAGGATCAGGAGCAGACAAACTAGGGTTAAGATCAAAGACCAGACTTTTTATATAGTGTCTGCTGTAACCTGGGAAGCCACTAAAACTGAAAGCAGAGCTGGAGGAAAGGACCTGTCCTTCAAGGAGCAATGGTTAAGAGAAATAGTTGTTTTCAAAGCTTTTCATTTTTGTTCATCTGTAGCAGACTTCAATTATCTCAGTTTCAAAACTAATGTATTCAAAGCTGTTCCAGTAAGCAAGGTTTTTGATACTCAATGCCCTTTCACACCCACTGGAGGGGAAAAGTGCAGGCAGCTCCTCCTTAGCGCTTTGGCTTATTGTGCATTCTGTCTCACCTAGATCAGCAGGCTGTGCCCACTGCTAACCACCCCTGCTATCTTCACACTAAATCCTGACAGGCCAACCTTCCTTCTCCAGAGCAGCTTCTGCCCTGTCTCACCGCGACTGCAAGCAGTCAGCTTCCTCCAGCAAGGGACCTGCCCACCAGGAACAGCTTCGCCACATTCCTTAGAAGCAGTTCCAGCCTTGCTCTGCACTCTGCAGTTAAAAACTCAGCCTCTCTGCACCAGACAATACGATATTTCACTCCAGCCCAGGGGCTGGGCATAGCCTTTATCTCTGCATTAGAGATGCCTTTATTCTTTTTAAATGAAAAATTCTAAAATATTGATTAACGTCAAGCAAAACTGCAACAGACATTCTAAGACTAATTTAAACTATTATTCAAAGAGTGAAAACTTTTTCATGAATAAGGTTTCTGCACACTTGAGAGCAAAATATGACACACTGAAGAGGAAAGTAATATTAATCTTTGAGAAAGACATATTTCCTAGTCAGCAAAAATTTGCTGAAGTTGTACACTTTTTACAAAGAAATTAAATCACTGAGCTGCTCTGGAATCCTTTATAGCTAATAATTAAAAATCTAAAATCTTATTTTCATCCTGTAATAGATATAGCTAACAATCAAGATAGATGAGACAAAACTAGAAAGGTTTGTTGGATGATCTAAGTTGAAGGAGTTACCACATCAACATATTGTACTCTAAAAAGGGCATGCATCATTAAAAAAGAAGGCTTTATAATTAATATGTTTTCATACAACCTACCTTATTTCCCCTGAGATCACTAACCAAAGCCTTTTAAAAATTGATTAGTTCAAGCACTTAGCCTAGTACCACTTTAGAATGTAGCAAGACAGATATTAGCTGAATTTAAAATTACAGCAACTTTATTTTTAATTACTTTCCAAAATGCCAGATTTACATATTATCAAATACATTTCCGTGGCAGAACTGACCACTAAGCATTTCTGGACATGGCACGAAAAATTAATTATATTCTTCCTAAAAAATTCACTTAGCATTCAGAACACCTGCATTGTTGTCAGGGATAATAAATGTGATTAAACTTGTATAAATTTCACTATATTAACCAGTACAATAACTCAATAGCTTTGCTGAACTGAGCTGATGCTATACATTGCAACACTGAAGTACCCAAGTATAATGTAGGGGAGTTCTAGAAAAATATATGAGTTCTGGAGGGAAGAATTGCAACCTGCCAAAGACAAATTCACCTTCTTAAGCTGTCAGTAAAAGGACAATTTCTGGAATGGAGACATTTTAACAAAAAAGGTTTAATCATAAGTCATGCATTGTTAAGGCTTAGCAATACAATTGTCCCGCTTGTATTAATATATTAGTTCTCAAGGTTTGGCTGTTTTTATTAAGAAAAAAATTAATTGTAGCAGGACATGGTTTGTGTTTTGAGGCATTATGGTTGGCTGATCCTGGGGGAATTGTGTAATATTCCTTTGTCATTCCACGGGAGGCTTATGAAACAGGAATGGTGTTGGTCCAGACAACAAAGTCATACTGCTAACAATTGACACCTGCATCCTGAACAAAGAACAAAAAACATAAGTAGCAGTATTTCCAGGTAAAAGACATTTTTCTTTTAATGAGGTAAAGGTTTCAGAGAACTGTCTAGACAGGCAATAAAGCAGCCTAAACATCTCTCAGAAACCTGGTACCTGGTGCAATGCCACTGGTGAGACAGGAGGAGCTGGCCCTGGAGCAGAGATCCCCTATGGGTGTTCCAGTACATCCAGCGGGAATTTGCTCAGTGTAAGAAAAGGAGCTACTGAAAGCATAGGCCTGGTGTGTCTCTGAAGTTAGAGTGTGAAAACTAGAATGTCACGGCTCACCTAGAGGCAAGGGAAGGACTGTGGGTACCTACACAGGACAATTTCTCCTGTTTAGTCTTCTCTTATGAAAAAATGTGCCCCTCTCTGTGGTGGTTGTTTCTCTGTCTGTTGGGTACACGTGAAGCTAGAGGAAGAAAAAAGGTGACTTGCCTGTATTTAGATAATACTGAAGGAGAGCCCACTCTGATATAAGTTTTGCATTTTTCCAAAAGATTATGCAAGATTCACTGGAGCAACACCCAGCCTCTCCAACCTAAAAGTATAGTCCTTAATAATCAGATAAGACTGTTTGAGAGCCTCACTGCTCAAGTGCGATGCAGGCGATGTGCAAAAAAGAGCTAAGAATGGGGATATGTGACCTTTGTGGTTGGCCCAGTCAACAAGGATGCATAATTTACAAACAGTGGAGTCAAAAATGAAGAAAGAAAATGAAGTGATAGATGTGCTTATTAGAATGTCTTGTCAAACTTGGCACATCTTATTACTAATTCCTAGATAATGTTCAAAAGTAACAAATATCATGAAGGGAGAATAGTACCCAGGGACCTTGAGTCAGCTGATATGAAAAGGACAAATTATTGAAGGAGGGTTGCAAGTAGAAGAGCTTATGCAATGATGCCAAGCAATTCAGAGGATGAGGCAAACACTGAAGTATGAGAAAACATTCATAGGAATCTGAAAGAAAGTTTGAAAACTTCTTATCCTTTTAAAAAATCCATCTCAATTAGTATAATACCCATTTGAAATGCCATGGCAAAGAGTATTTTGCGGTGAAGCAGATTCCTGCTGCTGTCTGGGGGAGACTGTTGAATGTTTTCTTTATTTATGTCATGGCCATGAGGAGGGAAATCAAAAATATTTTCATTCACAGGCAACACATCCTACATTAAACTGTAACACAGCCATTTCTGATGCAAAATATTCAAATTGCCTTGTAAGACATAGTGATGCCCTATGGTAATTCATTAATTGAAATTCTAAGGATAATTTAAATAAATTATTCCGGGGATTAGTTAAACTATAGGAAACTGATAAAAAAAGCAGAGATTAAGTCTTGTATTAGTCTGCCCAAGCAGAGACTCCTTCATTCTGTTTTGTATGGAAGACTGACATATATCATACCCATCAGTGTCATAGCTGAGCATCTTTTGTCATAGAGAACTTGAATACAATGTTGACAGAAGAAAAACACTGCATAGTAAGCCCTGTTTCCTGCTGCACATGGACTCAAATGGTTATCACCAAATCTTAGCCTTGTCCTGCAGCAGGGCAAGGAAGGTCCTAGCTTCAGATTTAGACAAATCCAAATACTTTGGTCCTGTGTAAGAACTTGGTGCCTTCATCATGTACTTCCCCAGCTCTGGGGAAAATGAAAGCCAGGGAGATAAACTTCTCATCAGCAAAGAGACTGGAAAGTCAAGATATCCATCTCTTCCTCCCATGCGGGAAGGCTCTCTCTGTTTCTTTTTCCCATCTCTTTCCCCTCCAGGCCTGAGAAAAACACAAGACACTTCAATTTGTCCCCTTCTCAAGGAACGAGTAATGTAAAGTACCACAGGAGGACCTGTGGAGTAACAATCCTCGGGGGCTTAAAGGTAGGCAGGTAGACAGAAACGAGACTAGGGACCAGCACTGCCTTATCCCAAACATATGGTGAAGAAGTAACATTTTTTGTTGAATTACAGCACACATGCATGCACATACCTGCACACACACACACAAACCATGGCAAGGGGCAGACGGAGTTCGAAAATTAACAACGAGCCCAAAACATAATATACTCTTTTAAAAAGCAAATATGCACATTGGCAACCAGTCTCAAATTATGGGGCCTGACTCATGATTTTTGAAACTTTAGTATTAGCAGCACAACCCTTTACGCTGTAATTACAGCACTCTTAATTAGATTGGGAGATTGCTCCAAGATTCCTGAGACAACTTCTGTGACAAATATAGACACCCTCAAGGCAGTCATATACATTTATGGAAACAGCAATTTAAATAACAGTTATAAATGGATCAAGTGGATCTGATGACATCATCATAATGAAAAATTATTCTTGACACCACTTTATGAAAAGTTATTTTAAAAGTGAGTCATTCCTTTTTTTTTCCACTACATCAAAACACACTGATGTGATTTAAAATCACTTTTGAGGGAAACAAAGTCTGTTCTTTCACTCATCCACTACAGCACACTTTCTGAATAGAAGTTTATAAAGAAGTTGTGTTACACCAGAAATAGTTCTGCACACCCTTGTTGGACCAGTAGGAATCTATTAAATGCAACCCTGATACTGCATTCTTTGCTTCACTTGCTCCATGCATGACGTTCCCAGGTCACATGATGAGATTTTAAGCACATTTCTGTTTGCTCTTCTTGTTTTCCACTTCTTTCCTAATGTTTACTTTGCTAGACAAATCTAGCTTGGTTTT
Source organism: Dicrurus megarhynchus (assembly GCA_013399195.1). Lineage (NCBI taxonomy): Eukaryota > Metazoa > Chordata > Aves > Passeriformes > Dicruridae > Dicrurus > Dicrurus megarhynchus. The sequence goes on along the minus strand of VXAD01004809.1, from coordinate 711,388 downwards.
AGCAAATATGAAACAAAGATTGCATTGCCTTGCCAAATTCCCTCCTACCAAATTACTAAATTACTGAAGGCAATCCGTTTCAGTAGACCTTGGTTGTTTTGCTTGACCTCCAGCAGGTGTCCAATTAAGTCTGAAAAATTTGTATGATATTCCCTCTCCGTTGATAGTTCTAGAATTAAACTGATGAGATCTCTAGAGAAGGATCATCAGTGTTACACCTTTCATCTTTAATTACACTGGTTGAAGATGAATGAATGTACCAGAAGGATCCCAGCTGGGAAGTAGCACACTTATTAGATAGTTGATAATTTGATATACACTCTGAATTCTGATTATTTTCTTAAAACATCTGAAGAGCTTTCAACATATCTTATGACAAAATCTTAGTATTTACTCAGCTGGACATCGACTGTATTCTTTTCCTTTTAAAAAAAAACTGCTCAGATGCAGGCAGAGAACTGTGACTGGCATTACAGAACAAAGAATTTTAGACAAGGTGAGTTAAAATTCCTGGTTAATGCATTCAATCTGTTGTTTCTAACAGTTGTATATACATCATCTAAGAGAGCACATAGAGAAGCAGAGCAGAAGACTCCTAGAGGACTCCCTGGAGTCCCAGCATGGAAGACTCTCAGTCCCTCTGCTCCAGCACTGCAGCTCCTCCTCATGTATTTTACTTCTGAGAATGCTTCATTGAAAATGAAACGCTGAATGAGTTCAACTTCACAGTGAGTCACAGTAAAACAGACTTGCTAGGTAGAGTCTATAATATAGACACCTAACACTAGGTCTCAGCAACTAGAGGTTGAGAGCTACTTGTCTGGACTTCTTGTAGACTGTTGAGAGAAATAGGTATGGAAAGAACTCCTTTCATCTTCAGAAAGAGGTAATAAAAGAGATCAGATAATACTGCAAAAATACCATCCTCAGGGGCCAACATGACTGTTGATGAATTATTTCAGTATAGCACTCTTGAAAAATACTCAAGTCTTGCCCAAAGCCAGATGCAGTTAAGTAAAAGTACTAGAGCTTGTTTAGATATCTCAAGCTAAGTAAGAACGCTGTAGCAGGATGCTGTGCCTAAGCAGGGACACAGCAGCTCAAAACTTGTATTTTTTACAGGCTGATGGCTTGACCAGGGAGAGTTTGCTGTTTGTTGGAGCAAGGATGGTCTGCTGATTTTAGTGTTGGTGAATGCTGAGATCAGTTTGACCAAGCCATCAGACCCCACCACAAGGTTGTGTGAGACATGCTCCCTAAGGCTGGGACCAGCAAGCACTGATACAAAAGTGAGAGCCAGATGTGTTGGGCAGAAAACAACAAAGAGCTGCTAATACTTTTTTCAGCACAAAGCATTTTTTGCTGGGTAAATCTGACAAAACGTAATCTTAAAAATGTGTATGACTGACAGTCCATCACTTTATACCATAAAAAGCCAGTCCCACTTCTGCATGGTGAGGCCTTCAAGCATACATCCCTAAGGTGTGTGACAGTCCTTACCTTGAGTGGGGATGCCCCTCAAGGTTACTTCTTGAGGCTGAAAGAAAGAGATTTGCCCACAGTCATTAATAATTGGTTTTTCTAGTTTTAATATAATTGCTTCAATATAATTGCTTTAATATAATTGCTTCAATATTGCTTCAAAAATAGCACTATACTCATAGCAATCCATACTGCATAGTAAATAATTCTGATTAAGTTCCTTTTTTTGTCTAATCATCATAATTTTTTTTAATCAACTGAAATAAATAATTCATTTTATTTACAGAAATATATATGAGCAGCCATCCTTAATCCTGCAGAACAAAGTTTTATAAAGGCTCAGTTGCACCTGTATAATCCCTTAGACATAAACTGTTGACTGAGCCTGGGGCTAAGATTGGATCCAGTCGCACCAAGGCTCCTCTCTGAGAGGAGTTACAAAAGCAAGGAGGTCCTTTCTGCACCTTGTTACTCAATGGGAGGACTTCTCTAATAAATTCTGTCTGAAGCTCCCACTCTGCCCATGACAATCACACTGTTTTACTTGAGTAAACTCACTGGCATATGAACAGTGTCTTTTTCAGTTGTTCAGGGCTTTTCCCTTTGGAAGGGAAAAGGTATAAATGCTAGCCTGGCACCTGTGTTCTGTCCTTCTAGACTCCAGTGCAGTCAACCTGAGCTGCTGCAGAAAGCATATCCTCCACACCAGAAACTAAAACTCAGATCTTCTACTTGCACATTAATTCAAGGGTAGGCACGGCTCAGAACAGAGATGATTTGATACAATTGTATGGGAAGCTTGAGTGGTCCTGCCACTGGGCATATTCCTATGCTGTATTCTCATTTTCTTATTGATTTGCTGCTTCTTGTTCATAAATGTGCCAACCCACCAGGCAAAAGCCTGATTACAGATTACATGTATTGAACTGAAACACATCCATTGAAAACTAAAAAGAAAGTAATGGATGATAGCATTAAGGTCTCACAACTTTGTTGATAGGTTGCATGATTCTATAAACTTCAAATCCAGCCACAATATTCTTTTACTTCTCTTGTACAGAGATGACAACCTTTTCTATCAAGTGGCAGGATTGGCTAGTAGTAAAAAAATTATCAGAAAATAATGACCCTTCTTTCTGCCTCTGGAAATCAAAGAACATTATGATATTACAAAGAAATATTGTGATGTTTGCTTCATTTAAATTCTGAAGAACTTGAAAGTAGATATTGTCCAGAGCCATGTTCAAAATAATCAGCCATAATATTCCTAGTTACTTTGAGAAGAATGAAATGAGACCCTACATAGATGCACAGCAAGATTTACAGAAACATAGGTAGACAGCTCCAAGTGCCTTACACTCTTTTTTTTTTTTTCTTTTTCTTTTTCTGGTCAGAAAGAATCAATTCTGTTATTTCAAATTCAGTCTGTTATCAATTAAAAGTGTTTTACAGCTCAAGCACAAGATCAGTCAACCAAGAGGCTTAGTAAATGTGTTATTTATATAGTTATTTGTTAAAATGAGCTCCATTGCATTATAGAATGTTAAGACAAATTGTTGTGCCCTTTAGATTCATTATAGATGACAAAATACTAAATAAATCTTAAATAAGTATTCACCTTTCATCACACAGGAACATAAATGGTTAGATCTTATCAACAGGGGAGTCTTTTTAATCTTCCTTTATTAACCATAGGGAAAAAAATATTGTTGTTTTCCCTGCCTTCTTTCTTAAAAAAGTCTGACAATTCTTGGCATGGTGGGGGAGAGTTAAAGCAGATCATCTTTCAACTAAGGAGCAAATCAATCTCAGTGAAGGAAAGCCTAACCAGCCTTACTGACTCTGGCCTGCCAGGTACTGTCTTACAGAGAGACTTCAGCCAAGTGTCAAAGGCAAACCAGCACTTTATAAGGGTACTTTATTGTGCACAAGCAAGAAGTGCATTATCTTATCATCTGGTTTTATAACTTCCTGCTTCATTGTGCTGCAGATTAAAAAAAAAAAAAAAAAGGATATAAATGTCATCTTCTGTGTCATTAACCTAAAATCTATTAGAATTTTATTAGAAAATAAGTAGCAAGACAGTACAGCTACATTTCCTCCCTTATGCTGTGCTAAATTGCTTGTGAAAGTGATATATTATGACTCTTACTCTACATCTATTGCAAAACACGGAAGAGAAGCCCACATACTGTGTACATTAAATGGTAATGTTAAATTGGCAATGAAGCAATGAACATGTCCCTAAATCTCCAAGCAGGTTCTACAAATTTCCCTTTAGAAGGATAAAGATAAATAAAGAAATTGGTTCCATCTAGGACTAAATAAATGATACTAGTAAACTTCCTTGTTGATATACCCAGGTCACAAGCTATTAACCTTTTTTTAAGACACCCTTTTTTTGAAGAATAACCAAAAAATAAAGTGCTCTTGTATTTCTCTGCTTGGGGCAGGCAGTTCCTTTATTATTAAAAGTCAGAAGTCTTCAGAAAGAAAACAGATTTTTGAGCCAAGAATTTAGAGGCTATGAAATGTTGTTAAGGTTTCTCCAAAACACAAAAGGTCTCAGTTCATCTGAGATTATTTTAAAATATACGTATTGGAAAGCAGAATTCAGGAGGGATTCAATTTATTCTGAGTAACTGGTCAGCACAAGGTTAAATAAAGAGGCAAGTTATGTGTGGACTTCAGGTTCCTTCTTTAAGGGTCACTTTTACCCAGAATGGAGCCCATGAAGAGACTGCAAAGGGTAGATCCAAAAAGGCAAAATAGTACATCAGCAAGCAGCAGGCTTAAGCCTCTCTTGGGAGCTCTTTGCTCACAGGCAAACTTGACAGTGTTGATTTTTCTGAATTAGTGAAGAAAACACCTCTATTTCTTGTAATATGAAATCAAACCAAAGTCCTGCCTTTCAGAACATCTGCTGCAAATCCCAGGCTTCACCTCCACAGCAGAGATCCAGAGCAGTTCCCACACACACCTAGCAAGGCAATCTCTGCCACCTTGAAATTTGGCCATTCTCCCAGCAGGACACGGGCTGCCTCTGTAAAGAGCCCATTTCTAACTCTCCTGCTCCCATGGCTGAGGATGGTGATGTCCATAAAGCATTCAAGCTGCACAAAAGAGCACCAGGAGAAATTAAAGCTCTTCAGGCTGGAACTGCTGTTGCAGAATGTAACTGACCCATCCAACACTGGCAGCTGCTTTCCAGACTCTGGAGATTTGAGCATGTGTAGTGGGACAGGGCTTGTAGAAATTGAAGCAGCCTGTAGGAATGAGCTGAACCAGCATATTTTCAATCCAGTCTTAGTTCAGTTTAAACTGGTACTAAAATTCTTCTAGTTTGGGTCCAAGTTCAGGCCCATAATTAACATGATTGGGCCCAACAATCCCTCAGCACATTTAACATGGAAAAATGCTGCATTTAAAAGTAGGAACGTGACAAAAGCATGTGACAAGGGTAAAGCTTCCAGTAGCAGCTCAGCCAGAGAGACAGCCCCTGCTCCCCCAGCAGCACAGGCACTCTTCACACTTGTAGCACGGTGCCAGAGTGTCCTCTTAGCACTCACATCTGACTTGAGAAGATGGAGAGGTGCTGCAGCGCTGTGTGGGTGCTGCTGTGCTGTAGAAATCAAGCAGAATTGCAAGAAAAAAAAATAAGTTCTCTGCTACCTGAATACACCCCAGATGTGCAAAAACTCATACACATTTATACAGTGATGCACCCCACAGGACTGCCAAGGTTCAGAAGACATATAAAGGGCTCTGCTGTATAAAAAGGCACTGTTCCCTGTTGTAAAATAAAGAAGACCAAAAGAATAGAGCCAAGTGAGCACAAGAAGTACCTGAATTGATAAGTACCCATCTGCCAAGCAAATGGCCTTGTATCGTGGTGCAGAAATGAGGGCTTTTCCTGCCCACACTGGGGTTGGGGAGAGCCAGAGGAGGGTTAGGAGCAGGAGAGGCTCTACGTGATGTGGCCTTGTATGCCCTAGAAGGTTTAGACAGCTCCTGTGCTCAATAGCACCCCAATGGAGATGTCACTTCATGGTCAACTTAGTATTTTGAAGTGGTAACTATTTGCTGGTTCAGTCCCAAACTGACTATAATGATTTCAAAGTTACAGTTTTGTGTTTGTCTCTGTCTCAGGTAAAAGAACCCAAGATTTGAACCATTTATATGCTTAGAGTTAGTGCTAGGTTTAGCTGGTTGTGAAGAAATGAGGGGATAAATACACCCATATATGGAAAATTACATCTGTTTTTCTTCACAGTTAACAAATTATACCTGATTTTCTTTGTCCAGAGACAAAAAATACCTGGGTCTTCAAAGGTACTGGTGCTGCTGCCACTGTCAGAAAGGCTGTTAGTGAGCACTGCTCATCAAAGGACACTTCATGTCTGCATGTACACCCTTCACATTCTGCTGCCAAAGCAATGTCAGGCTGGGTCATATGCCTTCAAGGCAACTTTAACTTGGGCACAATTCTTGTAAAGACACTAAAAATTATTTACTATTTTCCTTACTAAATCAGCATTTTTGGTATCATTTGTGTCAGTGCCAACTTCCTCTCATTCTTCACCTCTATTCTGGCCCACTGCTCCCCTCCCTTGTGTCCTCCTGAATACCACTTGCATGCCAAGAAACCCATATTGATGAATGCAAAGTTTGTTCAGCTTATTAGAGAAAACTATATTGTCCAGCATCCTATGTAACCTACACTAAAAATCTGTCTAACATTGGCTTAAATCTTTCATGAATAGGAGCAATTTTTCTGAATAGGATACTTCCTTTACAAATGGCACATACCCAAGATTTGGACATTTTTTTCTCACTACATTTTTTGACTCAAGCAATTAATGCCAAGATGACAGAAAGTGGCACACTGTGACATCTATCCTGACAGGAGGAGGCTGGGACTTGATGCAGAGTTTTGGACTTGGAACAAGCAGTCAGATACTGTGGTGATTATTTCACACTGATTACTGTTCTTTACTGCTGATATTATTTTCCCTGACTGGTTAACTTTTCCCATCCATGTGCCTCTTCCATCAAGGTAAATTATTAAACAATTCATTTCCTTTGCTTGAGGGCTGTTAGTTTGGTTTGGGGTTGTTTTCCCTTTCCCAGAAACACATTCAATCTACCTTGCAGCAGCGCGCAGCAGAAATCACAGTGCAATTTCAGGAGGAGTTAACAGGCAAGAATTGCACATTATTCGTATCTCACAGAACTTGATAATAAGTTATTATTCCTCACTCTCAAAGGGACAAACTGAGCCATGAGAAGTGATTGCTGAGATATTCCAGTGCTTCTGCAGGCACAATGGTGTGAATGTTTCCAGTGTGGCTCAGCATACTGCCTTCACTTACATTTACTGCCAATGCCAAGCACACAACATGAGGGCACTAAAGTCCATTCAGATGTTGATGACTCACACTCTTTAAATACGTCACATGCCCAGACAAATCCACCTTCCCATAGAAGGCACCAAATGCCATTAGATGAAGCAGATGTTTCTAGGCAACCTGACCATGACCGTGAAGTGACCCTCATCTATTCTGGATTTATCAAATCATCAAAGGCTCCTGCTCCTGCCAATAAGACTTGGGACAGGCAATTCAAAGAGGTCATTATATAATGACCAGCTGCCTGAGCCAACTGAGGCAGAAAATACTGCCTACAGGGGATTGGGGCTCTTCCTGAGGAGCCCCCAGGAGCTGAGGGGACATGGAACAGCCAGTGTCCTCTTCTACCAGGGTGCTGACCTACCACATCTGAGAAGAGGGAGCCCGGTGACTGTGGCAGCCATCAATCAACCAGTCGGGCACCATCGGACAAGGTGAATGAGTCAGACCTGGAGTCTATGCAGGAAGACGTTCTGGGAACAGGGGAAGGCAGGGATGGGGACCTGACTGAAGCATAGGTCTGGGGTCCCTCCAGAAAATCCCATCAGGAAGTCAGGACAAAAAAGCTCTGAGCAACCCTCAATATTTGTCAGTCAGGAGTGGGGACCTGTACTGAAATGGAACTCCTTATCCATAGGCAGGGCATGCATGGGTGATAATGGCAATCGAGGCATTTGGGTGCTCTTATGGCCCTGACAGCATCCTTCCCCTTTTAAAGGGCAGTAAATACCAAGGGTAACCAGCCAGCTTCCACAACACTTTCTTATTGCACACACACCAGAACACAGGTAATCACAAACATCTGGAGGGTAGCAGCTCCAGTCAGCCACCTAACACATCATACTGAATCAGATACCAGATATCAACCACAGTGTCAAAAACAGCCATTAAAGCAAAGGAAGGTCACTCAGCCTTTGCAATTTTATTCCAAAAAAATCCTGGATCCCCAATATCTAGAAACACAACATTTTACCATAGAAAACCCGTAGCCCACTTACTATGCAAAGATGCCCTAGCTGCAACCACAGAATTACTGATAATGTCAAAATGACAATGTGGAATACAGAGGAGGTAGTACTCCCAGACATTTACTCAGTAACCTATCAGGAGTGTTACATATGAATTATGTTGTGAAACAAGAGGTTAGCAGTGGAAAAAAATAGCTTATAAAAAAGTATTGCAGCAGTTTATTAGAAATGTGGGCTGTGTCAAACCCATTATTGTAATTACAAATGGAATAGCTTCTATAGCTATGAGGGAGAAATGAAAGCAGATGACTGCACAGAAAAGACTCTTTATGGAGTGCTCAGGCACTAAGAACTGCTCAGCCAACAGTCCTTTTCTGCTTGAGTGCTATTTCCAAGTGCTTTATATTTTGCTCTCAGAGACTTACACGATCAAAGCCTGGAGCTAGGATGATGGTTCCACATCAGGCAAGTAGCTAAAAGTAGTTTTCAATTCCTGTATTAGCCACATTCTTTTTCAAAATTTATTAATCCTCCAGTTTACCAAATATTCACCACAAACAACTCCAGGCTATCAGCTGGGAGGAAAATGCTTTGATACCTAACATATCCCGTTGCCTTTGAGAATTTTTTAGTGCTATGGTACCTTACCAATTCTGGTGTAAAAAGGGGCAGCTCCCAAAAAAATAAGGGCAAAATCGGCAATTAACTCAGGCAATAGGATATGAAAAGTGCAAATTTCCTGTAAAATCAGGACTGATGCTGTCACTGTGGAGGAAGGGTGAGACTGCCTGGAGCAGCAACTCCACAGACTCAGCTGCTCCCCAGTCTCTGGTCTGCATCTCCCCCTACTTCCTCACCCTCCCCTCCCCATCCTCTCTCTCTTCAGAAGCCACCTGTCCTCCCGGGGGCAAATCCTGCTGTGGCCGATGCTGCCCAGAAGACCAGAGCAGGTTCTTGGCGTGACAGGCAAGAACCACTACACTGAGTTTGGTGGAAATCTGCTGTTGTGAAAGCAGCCTTCAGTGATGCCACGCAGCATGCCGCTGTAACCCCACTAATAACTGACTTGGCAAATTTCTCTTCCAGACAATCTAGCTCAAAAATGGCAAACAGACTCTCTCTCGGTGTTGTTTACCTGCTAGGAAGCACAGAATAAATGAAGCATGCATGTGCATGTGCACAACTTTTGTATATTGGGAAAGTTACCTGTCCTTCACTTTCTCATTTATTAAACTCTCATTTTGACAGGTTCTTGCACACATGCTTGGACAATTTTTAGAAGTATCATCAATCTAACTGCAGCTGAGTTGCTCTCTCGCCCCCCTGTTCAGACTTTGACTGAACAGTTTCTTTTAATAAATGAGTGATATGGCTGGGTGTTATCAACCTACTGTAACATTTAATAGATATTCATAACATTTATTAATCATGAGCAAGTTTACAAAGGATTCAATCCTGCAAGGTGTGGAGAACATTCGATTCTCCTTGAAGTCAGTGAAAGCAGAAAGGGTGAGATTTTTGTCCTTCCAGGTTCTGTGTTACAAATGCCAAGTCTTCTTTCTGGACATTAAAAATTGAGCACAGCTTTCTGAAGAAATGCATGTGTGATATAGTCAGTTTGTTTTACCAGCACCCTGTCCTTTGTGGACAGAAAGATCTATTTTTGTTTTAAAAGTTGTACTACGAACAAAAGTCTTCCATCAAATTTATCCCAGGTACAGAATTCTGTTCTTTAGCAGAACTTGCTGCATTTTCCCTGTCTGCTTTGAATCACAGCAATACTGCTTGGCCTATAAACACTCATATAGAAAATGGCAGTGTTCCACATGCAGAACTCAGAAAAATTTCATGAATTAAAAACCAATCAAGTATATTAGAACAATAACACAGCTTCCTAAAATTTAGCAACCTATTAAAGTGAAATAGAGAATTACAATTAAGATTAATGGGAGACAACTAGAATGAATTTCAATCATTTTTATTTCAAATGCATGTGGGATCCTGTTCATCATTTATGTGAAATTATCAAATCTAATCTCATTACTGTTATTTCTTCCCTATATTGGAATTTTAAAAATAAAGTTCTAATTCCTAACATAAAGTAGTAGGGAAAGCAAATAAGAATGTTTAATCCTAACAAAATACTGTTTGCTGAGATTTTTTTTCACAACAGGAAGATGGCACAGCTGCAATACACATAACTCTGTTCACGAAATATCCACCAATTTTTCTCGTTTGTATACAGATATATTCATGCCCTGACTGCTGTTCAGCTACTTCTTGACATCAAATTGCAATGTTAGATATTTCACAAAAGATAACAAAAGACGCCACCCAAATTCTGTATACCACAGGAAATGCTGTTCTTTTCCCCTGGACAGTATCCCAGTTCTGTTCCATCTTGAAAAAAGTGATTTTCAGTACCATCTGCAGACTTGCAGCTCGGGTGTGGTAATCTGCTTCTTCACTTTCAAACTGAAGAGGTTACAGGAAAGGTTTTTATATCTCCACAGATTATGGTGAACAACAAGCCTTTTATCTGAGAGGAAGTCTTGACTAGTGAGCATCTTTGTCATAAGCAGTACTGAGATGCAAGTGTCTGAATGTCAGAAAACCTAAGTGATTTTCCAGTTACTTCATTCTTCTGAATATTTCTGAAAGAATTTAAACATGATAGGAGGTATATACCTTCTCTTACATCACCAGAGTTAGTGAAAAATCACTGGAAAGCAGTTGTCATGTCTTAGGAATGGCACTCCCTAATTTAGTGCCTTCTCCACCCCCCAAAAACGACTTTCTGAAACCAGACACCATTTGCTTGCTCCCCACCCCATGCCCTCTCCCTTCCCACTCAGGGAATGGAGTTGAGAATTGGAGGCACAAAGAGGTGAAATTTACTGGCTGAGAGAAGAACAATTTACGGGAAACAGCAGTGAGATAAGATAATGAACAATAACAGCAACAAATTAATAACAAAAGGTATATGACAAAGAAACAATTTACACAGAAAAATCACTACAAAATACCAACCTTTCCCCCCAAAATGCCAGTCCCTTACTTCTGCCCCTTGCAAGTGTAAGATAGTATCAAATAAGACTATGCCCCTTCCCGGCTACTACTAAAATATTAACCCTGTCTTGCCCAAAACTAGTCCACCAACACAGCTGTTTACTTTTCCAGACAGCAGAAGGTTCAACCTAAAACTAGGTATAAGCCTAGGAATGGAATACTTGGGCAGTTGAAGGAGGTAACACTATGGCTCCTGACCAGTGTGACTAATTATATTCAAAAATATTTTACTCTTGTTTCTTGTGTATTTATACTTTGGGCTCATTTGTTTGCAATGTTCTATGTTATAATTGTTTTGCTTCCATAGCCCATGATGGAAATTAGATGATACTGTAAACTGGCAGAATATTTAACAGCCATGAAAAAGATTTTCTTCACCCTCTTCTGGCTTCTACATGTTAATGTCTCCACATCGCCTTCAACATAATCTAGGCTATTTTAGGGGTTCTTTACCTCTGGCCATGCTTTCAAATCTCATTATGCAAATCCAGTACATGACACATAAGCAAAAAAAATATATTCGAGTTACTAAATGAGAAACCTGAATTCTTTTCAAGAATGAGTTAGATACCCAGTAATAGAAATTAAAACTGTTAACTGAGAATCAATTTACCAGCTGTCAGTTTAACAAACAACAATGAAAGTTTTTTAATCAATTCAGTTGGCTACCTGATGTTTCCTTCAACAAGAGGCATTCTTCCCATGACAGGTTCTTGGGAGAAGGCATGACAAAACCCATATACATGGGCAGAATGCCTGTAACAGGGGACATACTGCTAGCAGCAGCCCCTGGAAGATCCCAGCTCTGATGCCCTGCAAAGGGGTCAAGCAGGATGTAGAAGGTATCCAGTGCTGAGTGAGAAGAGGAAATGGGGGAGCTATAGTCACAGCAAGCAGAAAAAAACAGATGGTGCCAGTAGGCTGTAGGATTGTTGATTTTGGTTTGTAATTACAACTGGCAATCATTTTGAACCACTGCTGCTTTTTCTAATTATTCCACTTTGATTGCAATTACCAGCCAAAATCAACAATCCTAGTAATAGAGCTCAGAGTCTTCTGATGAAACAGTTAAACTCCCAAGTGTTTGCAACCAGACCTTGCAAACCTGGAATTTAACAGGAAAACATATTAACAAGAAAAATTTTTGGATCGTTAAGTTATATGCCAATGTATTCATAGCCTAGAACCATGAGAGTAAGAAGGTTACAGTGAGGACAGCTGAAACTTTCTTTTGGAAGCTGAATTACAGTCAGCAAAGGCAACACTTACCAAAGTGCAAACAATTCCATGCACAGTTTTGCTGTAGAGCCCAGTTTAAGGCAAATTAGTGTCTCAAGATGAACCAAAGCCTGAGGTTTTCCAAAGCAGAGAAAAATTTTTAAAAGATCATGTTGACTTCTAACTCATTGGAAACTGTGACATGTGTACTTATAAGACTCATCAAATTTCTTAAGCATTTGCAAGTAGGGCAGGGGTATTTTGAAGTCTACCTACTAGGGTCAGCCAGCACCACAGGCTCACACAGGGTGCAAAAAGTCCATTTTGAGCTTGTGAGATGTGATCATGAGCGCATTAAGTGGAAATCAAGTCAAATTAATCCCTTTTTTCTGCTAAAAAACATCTTTCACTTCACAATTGCTCATGAGAAGGACTCTCATCTTGAAAGGAAAACAAAAACAGAAAAAAAGTAATAGAAAATCTTACTGAAATGACCTCAAGAGTACATCTAATCCTTCTCCTTACTGAACTATACCCAAGCCATGGTATAGCCACTTGTCTCCCTAACTGGCAGACAAGTTACTCAGGTGAAGATTCCACAATCTTTCACAGATTGTGCTGAAGTTTTTCTGTCTTTGTTCCCATTATATTATTACTAACTTTCAGCAGGAATCCTCATTACACCAGTTAAAGCCTGTTGTTTCTCATTCTATCAAAAGAATGTGAAAGGAACACTGTCCCACCCTTCTTTAAGTTGTGCAAAGACTGTTATGTTTCCTATTAATGTTTTTCTTTCTTTACTTAAACATTCCAATTTCTTAAGCCTTTCTTCATAAATCACATTTTCTGCTCCTACAATTGCTGTTTCCAGCAATCTCTCTAGTTGAGCCAGGTATTTGTCAAAAGTTAGTCCTCACAACTGAGTATAATATTCCAAATGAATCTTTACCAAAACTTAATAGACCAGGAGATGATTTCACATACTCTAGAGGTAATACTCCTGTGTAATTATCCTCACAACAAAATTACTTTTTCTGATCCTGTTCAGTAGGTGATTCACTGTGATGGGAGATTCAGCCTAAACTCTTATTCTCCCGTGAGGAGGATACTCAATTATCCAGCCTCTTATTCTCTCTCTCTCTGTGGATATAAGAAGATTATTCCTGTCCAAGCATTATATCTTGAAAGTTTTCTTGTTGAAGTGCTGCCTTAGACTGCATCTTTTATGTATCAAACTCTTTCTCAAAACTAATCCTGTCCTATGGTATGCTCCTTAATTGTTGGTATCATATGAAAGTTCACAAAAAAATACTGAAAAGTGATAGTGAGCCTTTGATAACTTTTTAAATGCAGTTTTCCAAGAAGAGTCCAACTAGTCTTATTATAATTAAATCTATAGAGCTCTTTCTTAGCTAGTTTATAAAATGTCATGAGAGATAAAATCAGAATTTGCCAGGAGAAAGCAGCATGTCATAGCCTATTTCTTTCCTATCTATAAGGGTAGTTATTATTTAGCTCCAGAAAGAAATTAGACAACTGACATAACCTGATTTTAGCAAATCCATAATGGCTGTTAATTCATCTCCTCATCATCCTCTGGATCTTTAAAGTTACTTTGAATATTTGTTTCAGTATTATTTCAGAAAATAAAGCCTAGCAGACCACCCTATGATTTTTAGTTCCTCATACCACCCATTTTCAAAGGAAGGCATTGTGATTTTCCAGTCTTCTGGAAGCCTATGCATCTTCCAAGAATTATCAAAGACAGTCACTATGGGACTATAGACTATACTATAGTATATCTATGTATATCACTAGTTGTTTCTGCAAGGCTTCACATCACAGTGAATTTCCTGAGACATGAAATTTGCTTCCTTCCTGAAAACACCCAAGAGCTAAATATTCACTAAATGGCCTATCTCCTATCTTATTATTTCCTTCTGGGGTTAACTTTGTTAAATTTATGAACACAACTGGCCACTTTAGTGAAGACACAAAAAAAACCCCCAAACACTAAACTTGTCAACCATCTCAACCTCGACTTTTGTCATCCTGTTTCATTATTCTTTTAAGAGTGAATCCAATTTACTCCTTGGTGTTCTTCTTGCTTCTAACATGTTTGTGGAAAGTTTTCTTGCTACCCTTTCTGTCCCTTGCTTCTTGAACATGGTGATTGTAGAGAATGTGGTAACTGAAGCATTAATTCAAAGAGCTGGTGTAAGAAGTACAAGGCACATCGTGGTACTTTCAAGTGCAGTTCTGGTCAGCTGGAGTGAGTAGCTGCACCGAAGTCTGGCTTGCAGCAGCCACTGGCATTTAGGGGGTGTAGTGGAGCTCACGGTTGTAAATGTTCACAAGTGGAATGAGAGCTGGGATCATGTCACACTCCAAGAAGAGCCACCACCAAAGACATCAGAAGAGCAGATAGCACTCTAATGTACATCACACCATCATCTCCTTTCTGCTCCTCATGTGCACATAGGAGGTCAAATGGCAGACTGAAAAGTGGGGTAATGATGCATTCAGTGGGCTTAGTGCACCCTGCACCTTGTGAGATATCCCACCCTGTCGTACTTACCTCCAGCTGCCCTTGCTGCACCTGCTGATGGCTGCAGGCACTGTCAGCCTGCTCCTGCCCTAAGCCCCAGACACACCCAAAGGTGGAACAAATGGCTCCATTTCTCTCTGTTTTCTTCTCAGTTCCTCAGACTGTAAATAATGAAATCTCTCTCTCCACCGTGCCTCCCCCTTTCTCTGAGCAATGCAATTGGAGCTGTGTCAGGGCAGCTAGTCCTTTCTTTGCTCTGATTGAATAATAATGAAAGGATGGGAAACAAAGACTAGCAACTTTTGAAATTAATTCCCCTTCTGTTCTCAGATGTCAGACTTACTTATTTTTTCCTTTTTTCAGCTAAATCAGGTCATTATACTACAAATCTTTACTCTGAATGAAAGATTAAACTCAGGTATTTTATTTTCATCAGGGCATAATATTCAGCACAGAATAATTGGCTAGAGTTTCATCTGGGTATTTGTATGGGGCCTCCTATCAGATTCCACTAAAACCTTACTGACTCCATTTTTTTGAATTCCTTAGGATCTTACTGTAGTAGACTCCTGGCAAATGGAATCTTTCACTCAATTATACCTAACTCTACATCTGAAATGTCATGTTTTCATGAAGCCTCTGTAAACAATTGAGAGAATTAAAAGGTCTTCAGGGTTACCTTGTAATAAAAACAGTAATAGAAAAGAAAAAATCCATAACCTAAGTGTTTGTCCTTGACATAGTGTTTTTTCCTACAATGAGAAGGAAAAAAAAGACAAAGGAAAAAAAAAGAAGCAGTAAATAAGAAAAGGTTTTCAGACTATGTTTAACTTCTTAAGCCAACAATAAACTTACCACAGTTAAACCAGAAGACCAACAAGGCTTAAGGTCATCAAAACCAAGGCTCATTGAGCCAGTGTATTTGTATAGATGCCATTTCCATTTTGTCAGTACAAAGAGTGCTATATTGAACAGGGAGAACAGAGCTCATGCTGACATAAAATTAAAACCAAAAAACATCCAGTCTATTATGGTGATCTCATGAGAAGCAGGCAGGCTTTTTATACATTAGTAAACTCTCTGGCGTGACTATTGGATCTACCTTGATGTTTCTTACTTTACTGATTACTTTATTGATAGTGTCTTTTTTTAAATGACATTATCACAGAGGGAACATATTTTCTCAACTGAGAAAAACTGGCTTTATGCCACTTCTGCTCTACCCAAAATCGACCCAACAGTAGCTTTGGGACTTAATTTAAACAGAGAGAGACAAAGCATGACAAAAGCACAGGGCATAACAACCCAACATGGGCCTCTGCTAACACACAAATCTTTGCTGCTGTAAAAAACCAGAATATTTCTAGACTTAGTGTTTCTGTTCATGTTATGCTTTGTTTTCTAATAAAAAAAAATATTAACAAGTTAGAAGTAAAATCCTACTATAAAATTCTCCTTCAGAGCTAATAAAAGGCAATGGGACTGACTGATATTTGGAGCCCTTGAAAAGTTATGCCTTATATTATATTAATGCCTTAAAATATTTATGAAGTATTTCAGGTTATTTCTCCTGGAGGTATCAGATTTTCATGATATAAAGGTCATTGGGGGAGTTCATATCAGAATAGGTCCTGCACAGGTTATATTGTTGAATTCTTTGCTCTTATGAATGGATAGCATTTCAGATACATTTTTAGTATATGCAGTGCAAAGTTAAGTTTAGTCCTTGTGCTCCATGATACAGGCAGTCCATTGACTTTGGGCAGGAGAACCCTAATGAGAATTGCCAGAAATACTGCTTGGATCAGCAGTGGCATTAACAAGTTTGAAAGGTACAAGGCAAGCAGTGTCCTCTGAATGTGGAAATCTATAACACCTCTTCTTTAGGTTACTCATGTCTTGTCTGATTAATATCCTTCTGCAGTTTTTTTCAGTTTTCTCCTTTGGTTGAGCTTAGTTTCTCTTGCACATACCACTGCTGGGAAACAAAATATTCCATCATGAGAACCATACAAATAGGAAACAGAACAAGTATAATGTCCCAGTGACAGCAATGGCAAAGTGTTGCTCAAATGATGATGCCGGGCAGGGGCTGGAGATTCAACCATGGCACCTCAAAGTCACTGCTCCACTAGGACTGGGGAAAGCTTTCCACAGAGACCACAAGCATGCATGATCTTGAAAAGCCAAACCAGCATTTCTGTCCAAAGTAATGAGGGTCTTCACCATCATTGAGTGAGTGAACCAGAGAGGAGTAAGTGAGGAAACCAGGATGCAGTCCTGAGCAACCTGGTTTAGTGGAAGGCAGGATTGGAACAAGATTATCTTTAAGGTCTCCTTCAAACCAGATTATTCTATGATTCTATGTTACTCTGAGCTGGCTAAAAGCCACCCAAGATGTCCTGAACCTGAATAAGCACTCTGGTTAGAGCAAGAGCAGGTTGCCCTATTTTCATCCCAAAGGCATGTCTAGCAACAGTCCTGAAAAATTTCAATGCAATTGCAGTTTCAAATGTACCCTAGAGAGCACTAGATTGCAGTGATATTAACAAACAACCCACCAAGCTCTGAAATCCTTTAAAAACTTGTGGGATTTGTGGACACAACAAACTTGCTTGCCTTTGAACATCTCAGACAGGCAGGCAGGCAAACATGAAGCCACTATCAAAAATGTCGAATCAAATTTAAACACTACTGAAAACTTCATAAAAGTCAGTGAGGAAATCCTTCTTCTGTTTATTATTAATGGTTGCAAGATAACCTTTATTTATAGTGCCTTGGGGACTTATTCAATAAGATGTAGCGACACTGATGAGAAGGATTATTTATTGTTTATACAGTTGCTTAAAGATGAAGGCACTGCATAAATACTCTGTGAAGTATAATTCCATGAAAAAGCTCTTCATAATGCATCAAAATACTTCCTGCATCAAAGTTATTCTGGACTCACTCTTTGCATCACAAGCTACATTTGCAATGCTCAGAAGGCCTGACTGTACCCGTTATCTCACAGTATCTGAAATGCAGTCAATGTAAGAAAATCATAATTTCTACCTGGTATTCATGTAGTGCCAATAATCTGTAAGGCATATTGACAGCTTTTGAAAAACCAAGGAAGCAGTGGGCTTGTTTGACAGAGTGTAAAAAAGAAAGTTTCGAAAAGCACATTAATGGACCATAGAACTTGCATTCAGAAATGATGAAATGGTATGATAAGGACTACACGAGCAACAAAACCCTCCACATTTCGTGTAAGCACATTAAAATATACCACGTTATTACTAGGCTGTGAATAAGCTCAGAAATATCTTAAGTAATGAAAGACACACTTGTGTCCATAATTACCAAAACAAATGTAAAAATAAACTTTATGCACTCCAAGGCAGGTCAGACAACCCAGAACACAGTGCAAAACCTCTGGTTTTCACCTTCAACTCTTACTCTTTCACTATTGTCACTGGGACCCCAAGCAAATACGATGATCAAAGGATGGTTTCCACCCCTTCTGTTCTCACTTTACACCAAGACCACCAACAACAGTGATTTAGTGATCACTGATCACTAGAATGTTTAGGGGTTGCAATGGACCTTAAAGATCATCTAGTCCCAACCCCAGTGCCGTGTGCAGGGACATCTCCCACTCAACCAGGTTGCTCAAGGCTTTATCCAGCCCGGCTTTGAACACCACCAGGGTTGGGGCATCCAAAACCTCCCTGGGTTCAGGAAGGTTTAGACCTGTTCCAGTGTCTAACCACAGCTCACAGTGAAAAATTTATATATATATTTTTAATGGAGGATTTGGAACAGAACAAAGAGCCTTTTTGGCTTTTCCTGCAGAAAGTAATCCTCAGTGATATAACTCCTCAGAAATTTTTTGTATGCTGAAAAAGATTTTCTGTTAAACTTTTCTGGGCAAATCCATCTGGGGTGTATTAAGACAAATCTAGTTATACTGATCTATTACTTGTGTCTGAGCACTTAGTTTTCTTCAATTTAAAAACAACATAAGGGAGCAGGAAAATCTTTAAGCAATGAGACATGACATACTATACCATGCTGTACAGTTGATTAATGTGTATCCCAGGTGGATGGGGAGTAAGATAAGTGCCTACACCATATGTGGTGAGTGCATTAATCAATATTAACGTGTATTAACAGGTACAGAGAGATGGTACAGAAGAAGAGCTGGTTTTGGAGCGCAATCCTGCTATGATGGCAATGGGGGATTGAATCTTGTTGATACAAGGACTGAGCCTGACCTCTGAGGCAGTGACCTTAGAAAAGCACATGCATTTGATGGACTCCACACCACAGGATGTTGCACAAGCTAAAAGCTTACACGGATCCAGAGGCAAGGAAAATTCACCAATCAAAAATATTTTCAGGCTGTAAATTCAAAGAAATATCTCCAGGTCAGGAAGTCTCTGAGCTGCAAATGATTGGAAGCAGGAAGAGTGCCTAAGGAAGTATCACGTATTGTGCACCCTCTTTCTATCCTCTTTTGTAGACACCTCCTTTCATGGCCATCAGGGATAGGGCAGAGAGCTAGAGAGCCATGTGCTACAACCCCATTGAGTGCCCTTATAATCTGGTGGTTTATGTCCTAAATTTACAGCACACAACGAGTCCCCATTAAGTCTGTGCGAGTTATTGAACATTCAGAGCGTAGCAGTATATGCAGCTGCATGCATACCTATTGTTTCTTCGCTATCGAGTGCGGGGCTGGTGAGCTTGGAGCTACCTCCGCAACTTGCTCAGTCCCACGAGCTTGCGAATCCCTTTTGAGCCCGCTGTGCCTCGTTCCCGAGCTGCTCGCGCCGGCAGCTCTGTATGCGAATGCAGCCACAGTCTCAGAGGCTCCCTTGGGACACCTCCTGGACCTCCCGGAGCAGAGAAAGAGCGAGACGCGGAGACCAACATGTAGGGGTCTGGTGGCTCATTTATTCTTTCGGTGCCATGTGCTCGTCTCACCACGGGTCGGCTGCGGGGCCGTTTTTCCTGCACCGCGGGGCGGGGCAGAGCCACTGCAGCAGACAACCAGTCGGAAAGGAAGGCAGGGGAGGGACAGCCAAACACGAGCTGCAGCCACAGGGGGAAGGCTGGGATCACAGATGGCACAGTGGAGTTTCCCAGTCCGGGACCACCCTGGGACCGCTCTGCCACTCCGTGTTGGTCGGCGCCGTCCCCGCCTCGGGGCCCCTCCATCCGGGGATCCCGGCGGTCGGGACCGCGCCGCCGCTCCACGCCAGCTCCGTGTGGTCGGCTCCCACTTCCAGGGACCCTGCGGGGTCCGTTCTTCCCCACTCCTGCCCCCGGGGACCATGCCGGGCCGCAGGGGGGGCCTGCGGGGGGTCTGCACCCCTGACTGGGATCAGTCTGTCGTCCAGGGTCCGCCTGTCCTGGCTGCGGCGGGCCCCGGGCAGCCAGGACACCTCAACACATACCCCCGTTGATCCACTGAACAGCATCGAGACTTAGGTAACTGCCTCACTGCAAACTCTGGCAGGAATTCAGCACGATCTTCTACCACAGAGGCCTGATACCACCAAACGTGTGCTGCCAGTGATGCAGCATTTTCCTTGGCAAAGCTCTGGTGAGGCATGGAGCTAGAAAACCAGCAAAGAGACATAAGTCAGTGCAGTACAGGGGACTTCAGGAACCCCCCAGCTCCACTGCTCCAGACAAAGGAGAGGACTGGGATTTTCAGGAATGAGGCAGTAGCTCTTGCTCTTCGCCGAGTTAAGAAACATCCCCATTTTCCACCCTGCCAGATAGAGACCTTATAACACAACTGCCGTGTTAGGGAAACCAAAGAAACAACAATAACATATTGCTTATTGGAGCATATTAACATGCCCCACAGCAGTCTCATTATGACTGTTAAACTTTTACCCAAGATACTGAAATAAACGTCTTTTTTATTTATGGCCTCCTCTCTAGACTCTCTGTTACTTCCAGCCCTTCCTACCAGCACAGGAACCAGAGTGGTTCAACAGCCCAACAGCCAAGCAATGCTGTCAACTGCCTACTTTTAAATTAAATTATCTTCTCTAATGCTTCTAATTTAATGTATTCATGCACATGACAAAAACAAAGATTTTGTGTTGGCTTATGTCTGATTCATGTAGTCCTGTGTTTCAAAATCTTTTTTGAAAGGCTGAGGTGGCTTTTAAATTATAATTTCAACTGATAAGTTAACCAACATACTTGAATGCTGATCCTTTCCCAGCACTATAATTTTGAATTTAAAGAACCTTCTATTTTAAAGGTGAAGAACTCTAAAAACTGCACATGGCAGTAAAACATCTCAGCTATGTTTCATCCTTTGTCTCCATTCTAGGCAGTATGAGGGAGCATCTGTAGCTTACATCCAGCTATTAGGATCTGGCCCTCTGTTGATCAATAAAGACCTCACGACTTTACTCTACACTTCAGCTCCAAGCCTTAACTACTCGGTAGACAGCCTGTAATTTCAGCAAGGGAAGAGAGCGCCTGCAGGTGTTGAATTAATGCACCATGAAAGCATTACTCTGCTGTGTTGCAATGGAGTTAAAATCAGGCTTCTCTGCTATTGCTGGCAGTATTCAGCTCCCAGTATATTTGTGACTTTGGATACATAGGCTACCCAGTAATTTTGTCACATCTTGAAAATAGAGCAGAGAGAAAAATCCATTTAGAGTCTTACAGCCATAGGTCATATTTACCATTTGCTAACACACTACTGTGTTGTGAAAGGAGCCTGCTTCTCCAGTCCCACCCTAGAAGGTTTCTTTCATCTTACTACAACTCTCAGAAAGGAACTCAATAACAAAAAAACTCACTGATTTCTAAGGAAAATAATGTAAATTATTATGTTAACCAAAAAAATATCCTCATTAAAAGTCAAACTTTGGGGAAAAAATGTATTTTGAAAGAAAAATGGCTTTTTTAATTGTATTTTTTTTAGTTTTAAAATCAGAGCTGAAATATTGTACTGAGTATTTTCAATGCCACTGATCCCACTGACTTTGGATGAGAAAATTGACATAGGCAGTGAAGAAAAGCCATCATCAATGCAGCTGTTTTTTAAGCAGACACCTGCTCAGCTATGCCTCTGTGGGTCACATCTAGTTGCCATTCCATATGTGTGACATTTCTGAGGCCAGATTGCAGCTTCATCTCCCAGTACCTCAGTAAAGCTGAGAAAGTTTAGATGTCTTACTAAGGCCATGTTGACACCTGTCTCTGCTCCTAACCTGTGCCACTAAGTCACCCCATGGGGAGAAAGAGAAAAACCTTCAGTACTGAGGTGGAGATGAAGACGTCTGCTCAGTATTTTGAGTACAGCTGCTCTGTTCCCTGGAGCAAGATTGCAAGTCCTGGCTAGAGCTAGTCATCAAGGTGAGGTGATGTAGGCAGCTGCCTCAGGCAGCAGGCTGCCAGGTGGAAATCAGCCTTTGCTGCGACTACAGCTGGAAACATGAAGGACAGCAGCTACTTCTGGGTGGGAGAATGAGGAGCCTTATTGAAGAAAGAGCTACCATTCCCCTCTTCCTCAGCAATGATAAATCAGGCTCCCCAAGGCTTTCCCTCTCTTTTCTCCACCTTAGTTTTACCTCTCTCCTTGCTAAGAAATCTCAGATGCAAAGAGACAGACTCTCCCCAGGTAATTGCTACAGATTTTGGTGTCCCAATGAGTGATACAGCTTATGCTACCTGTGACCTTCTGCAAAGCCAGGCCAGGCCAAGCCAAATGTTCTAGTTAACAAATCTCCTCATTGTGTCAGTCCCCTAATATGCACTGGAGTACACAACCTTTTACAGTCAGAGCAGTGCAGGTTGGAAGGGGTCTCCCGAGTCACCTTGTCCAACATTCCACTTGAAGCAGGGCTACCACAAGCACTAGATCAGCTTTGCCCATCTAGGGCAAAAGTAGAGATCACACAATCTTTCTAAGCAACCTGCTTCAGTGTGGCACTTAAGGCAAAAGCTTTTTCCTAATGACAAACCTGCGTGCTGTCTCTCGCTGCTGCCCCTGGTTGTATGACCTGGCACCACTGTCAAGCACTGCAGATGTATCATCTTTGTGACTGGCAAGCAATCTACCTTGTTCTAGGTACAACCTCACCAGCATGGACTGGGGAAGAGTTATTTTCCTTAGTCTACTGTTGCTGTCCTATAGCATAGCAACATACCCCTTGCATGTCACTCACAGAAGTTTCAAGTCCTGTAACAGGCCAGCGTGATTTGAAATGCCCTCCAGCTGTTTTGTTATTTGTTAGTTTGATTTTGTTCCTCCCCTGAGAGGTCTTTATTGGTTTTACTATCATGTACCTTCTTTCATGATTGGTTCATTCTGTTATCTCTACCTGATGATGTAACACCTTAAAACTCTCTGCGAGAGAACAACCGGGGTCTCTCTGCTTTAGCTGCCCTTCAAGCTAACTGGCCCCTGCCCTCTCGAGGGCAGGAGAAAATAAACTTGGAATGAAGCTGACAGAGTTTCCACTCTTTTCTCCGTACCTTCCGCTGCTGGCTACAGCATGCCTACATGCTGTGAGGAGGCGTTCGGCTGCACTGGTAAACTGAGGCACGCAAACCTCAGTTACCATCAATTCGGTCGCTGGTTCACGCGGGCATCGGACCCCGTTAACCTGTAGGCCGGGCTGGGAACAGCCTGGCCAGCAGAAATTAACAGTCTACCCACCACACTCCTCCCAACATACTCTGCATGGCGTGCCTCCTTTTCAATGAGGCTGCATTGTCTCCTCCTATTCATTTTGGTATCCACCCAGTCCTTTTCAGCAGAGTTACCACTTGGACAGTCAGCTCTCAGTATTATTGGTGAGCTTATTTTAAGCAGAGGAGCAGATCAGGAATAGAAATTCACAAAACACATCCATAGGAGTTCAAAAATAACATGTTCAGTTCCCATTATCCACTTGTTCTCCCTTCTGTACTCACACTGCCCACACTAGGCTCTGCCCCATGTTATTATTAAATTCAGCTGTTGGAACTGCCAGTACCAAAGCATTCACAGATGCTTTTAAAAACAGGCTTAAAATCATGATGTTCCCAAATGCAAATGGGACAACTACTATTGGTTTGATCATTATTTATACATGTTCATATAGCCAGAGTGTATTAAGATAAGAACATATACGCAGGGCAGGAGAAAGAGTCCTCAGTATATTTCCCTGCTATGTCCACACAAGCAAGAAGTGCAGCCCAATAAAGGGGGATTTTTTTGAGAAACAGTGCTGAAGACTCATTTTACACTCTATCAGAATTTCAGGGCATTTTATTTCTGACTAGCTCCAGTCTATTCCTACGGATTTGATCAGCCATGAACAAAGTGAATTAGGTACAAACAGAGAGCACATCTTTCATTTTACTTCCATGTACTCTAAGATGTCTCTACAATGTGAACTGAATATTGTAAACTGTAAAGATTATGATTTGTGCCCCAGAGGTACTCTCCTGATTTGAACTAAAATGCTAATGCAGAGATATCCAAGTTTCTTCTTTGTGCACTTCCTGACCCTAATCCTTGTCTTTCAATAGCAAGAAAAATACAACCATTTAGATTGGAAAATACCTTAAGATCATTGAGTCCAACCTTTAACCCATCACTACCAAGTCCACCACTAAACAATGCCCCTAAGTGCCACATTTACACATTTTTAAAATACTTCCAGGGATGGTGATTCCACCACAGGGCAGCCTGTTAAGGGAAAGAAGAAAGGCAGGTATTGCATGAAAAATACTTCTGGTAAAACGTGGGCATTCTGACTGAAAAGATCTCAATTCTATCAATGTGTATTTCATTTCAGTTTCCTGTCTTGGGGTGACTTTATGATGCTGTATCCCCCATTGCCTGCTCTATGCCCAGACATTAATCCTGAGCCTTTCGGCAGCTTTAAGGCAGATCCGAGAGAGAGGGGGGAAGGCAGTGGGATTCTTTCTTATGTTCAAAACACAGATCACTGCCTCGGTTTCTCTCCCCAGCTCTCAGCTCTGCAGCAGGGAAGAGAGTTGCTTTCTCTTGCTTTTTAGCTAGCTTCTTGTTTGTTAGCTGAAGCAAGGAGTTTTCCTGGGACTGTGGCTTCTTCTTTTTCCTCCTGGAACTGTTCAGCTCCAGTCCAGATCACCGTCACTGGGAGGCCCCACACCGCGGCCCAGAGGGGCCCATGCCACACCCCAGCTCTGGAGAGAGCAGAGCCACACCTACAGAAAGGACTCTGAATCTTCCAGGTCTTCTCCACAGAGAGAGGTTTTATTATTTAACATTATTCATTCTCGTGCCTGAGTGCACCCTGCTTGTTAAATAAACAGCTTTTTTTTCACTTTCCTGCAAGAAATTTCTTTCCAAACCTTGTGGGGGAGGGGCTGCTGAAACCTGCCTTCTATTAGAGGACCCATTAATTTTGGATGTTTCCTCCCAATTGGTCTTAAACCAAGACATTTCCCCAGGCTGAGATTGGTTTGTGCTCAATTACTCATTTTGCATCATTCAAACAGAAACAAAACAGGTAAGAATGTTAAATATGATTATATAAAATGCCTTACTCTGAGGCCCAGAGGATCACTGTGATTACAAGAAAATTTCAGATGTTCAATACCATTTTCTTTATCTCATGCCTTCAGTTCAAGAACCACTGTTGTTTCCTTCTCTGCCTCACATCTCTCATTGCCCCTTTTATGCAGCACATGTTAGTGCAAACTTACATCCTTTCTGAAGCATTTGAAGGTTGCTCAGTTTATTTATATCCACTAGTACATTAATACTTCCCACAGTGCAGTATGAGGTCTTAACTAATCCTTGGACACTAATTTAGTTGAATAGGATAGTTACAACTCTCTGACATTGTTAAAGTTAATGATCTGATACCTTACAAGACAAGAGACATTTCAAATCAAATTGATTTTATTAATAGTTTTATTGAGCAATATTAACAGAAGTGTGTTGTTCCACAGTGTCCTCAAGCAAAGCCTTTATTGGCATATTAATGGTGACAGAATGTCCAAATCCATAGTAAGAGACACTTTTTATTTCTATAAAATACAATTATGGATAGCCTAAAATTCTACATTAGAAACTGATAACCATCCCACTCTTCTTGAAAACCCTGTCTTCTGTGGGAATGTATGGATAACTGCTGCATGCAAATCACCCCACTTTATTGACAGATTCTGTGTGTTTCCAGCTGCCTGTGCTAGAGAAGAGGAATATCTGGTGGAAATGGGATGAATTAATTTGCTTCTGAGGTACTGAAGTATCTGGGAGTCCATTTGATATTAGGAAGAGGGGAAGGTAGCCAGCATCTTGGAAAGTATGACTTTTTTCTTAGCAATGATATTAGAGCATTTCAAGTCTATGTGATGAGCGTTGAAAAAACCTGGTGAGGAAGGCAAGAGGGAAGGGAGCTGGGAAGAGCGGGTGTACTATACCTGAGAGAGTCAAAATAGGCCAGTTTCACACTCATGATTTAAAGGTGTTGAGAAGCACCTCACAACCTTACTTACTATCTCAGTCTACCGGACCTAAAAGGACTTATTCAAGCCAAAGGTTTTCTCAGCTAGAGGAATGCTGCACTGGCCCTCATGCATATGATCAAAGGATCAGTTTCTCCCACAGATCACAGCCCAAATTCCAAAATAAACTTTTCTTCTCACCATGGCCATGTCATTTACATCAAGTTGAATGTCAAGTATCATTGAAAAATTACAGAATTTTCAATTTTAAAATTTTCTTCATGTCAGATTGCCAAGTATCCAATCTGTGTTTCTAACTCATAAATACAGACACCCTCTCTGAAGCTGCATATCTATATAAACAGCTGTGATTAATCAACTAATGCCAAATAACTTGAAGCAGGTGCAGTAGGGTTATCTGGCACAGTTTAAGGTGTAGTGATGAAGAGAGAGTACCTTCTGCTACATTACTTTAAGCATCCAAACAATGGAAAGCAGAAGAGAGTACAGTTCAACAAAATCTTTCATCTCCATCTGCCCTTAGTATTGGGTGTATTTGCCTAACATGACACATCCAGGGAAGAAAACTGAGGTCATGTATGATGTAAGAAAATAATGAATTCTGCCTGCAAAGTGCTACGTCACACCACCACTCAGAGGGTTCTACCTCAGGTGCTGTGACTGTCTCTGCTGGTGGCCTTAGTTTATCTCTACTGATAGCAACCTGAATTGCACATCAGTCCCTCAGTTTTAGACACCATAGTAGTCACAAGTCTTATACTAGGCAAATACACCAAACAATCTGATTACCACAGAATCATAGAATCATAGTATCATAGAATGGCTTGGGTTGGAAGGGACCTTAAACTTCATCTCTGTCCAATCTTCTTGCCATGGGAAGGGACACTTTCCATTTGACCAAATTGCTCAAAGCCCCACCCAACCTGGCCTTGAACACTTCAGGGATGGCGCATCCACGCATCTGAGCAACTTATTCCAGTGTCTCACTACCCTCACAATACAGAATTTCTTCCTAATATCTAATCTACATTTACCCTACCACTCCAAAGAGATATTTTGGATGAGATTTGAACCTTGTAGCAGTGGTCAAAACTGTGGCTTGAAAGGGTTTGAAGTTTTCAGCTTATCATCTTTTATAGTATTTTCAAATAAAAGTGCCAGGCAGTCTGTGGGATGTGGCGAGTGTGCCTATAACCCACTGAAGCAAAAGGCTTGTGAGGCAATGCCTTGGAGGAGTGAGACTCTATCAAATTGTCTGAGCAACCTGTAGTTACATAGAGTTTTGGCAGCCTGCTAGATCAACAAATAGAAAAGGCAATAAAGACCATCCCAACTAATAGGGTAGAGAAGCCTACATGGCAAACACTTCTGCCATTTCTTCTGTGTTTTGCTGCTTTCTCTCCAGGTACAAATGACTTCCTGTGCCTACAATTTTCAAGAGAGAGCCTTGGAAACTGTGTATGATGCAGCAAAGTTTGACAGCAATCCAGCAAGGTGGGCAGCTGACAAAGGAGGCAGCGGCAATCAGGGGAGAACTGCAGACAATTGTTCCACAGTCGAATTGTAAGCCTGCACTTGTGAACTAAAAAATCTATCTCAGATAATTGACATTTATTTGATTGAAACAGCAGGGTGCCCTCCATCAGAATGGGAGGAGACCATATGGAACAACAGTATGAGTGGAGATAATGTTTGTCTGCTGAGTGTGTCAATGTGTTTAGAGATTATTCATTGGGCTCTAGGGATTCCAGTATGGTAATGTTTCAGCTAAATTAGAATCAGATTAATTGCTCTAATCTAATGGAAAGACAATGTTTATCAAATTATTGCTCCTTCACCACATGATTTTGTGGTGTCATTACTCTTTGAGTTTAAAAAAAATAAAAATAAAAAGTCTCTCTTGTATCACATCTGCTCATGAGCTCCTTAACAGTGCTGATTTCTGCACAAGAGAGTTAGTGCAGTTTATAACTCTATGAAGAAATTAATTAATTAGAGTGAAAGTTTGGTAGAAGACAAATTCTTCATACTGTGGGTAGACCTGAAAATACATTAATTGGAATGACTTTGCCTTGTTTTGAACTTAGGCTTTTTTTGGAGGGACTTTATTTTTGCTCAAATTTTGATACTTTTTTGCCTGTTTTAAATTCTATTTTAGTGGAATGAGCTTGGTTCTTTCATAGTAAGTAGCACTAAAACTGAAATATATAGCAAAAATTTAATGCTTTTCTCATTTTCTTTCATCTTATTTAGTTTAAATTGCATCTGAAAATTACAATGAAATGACTAAAAAAACTCAGTGTGCAGATAAGATGCCTAAAATCCTTCAGATATACTTGCCATTATTTAACACTTAAGGTCATTTTAGATCACCTGTCAAATGCCAACCCAGAGGAGATACAGAGCTCTTCAGATACTTTAAAATGCAATGGAAATCTGCAGTTCTGGTAGCACTGCACTGCAAGTACTAAGTACCTCAGAAAGTTAGTTACTACTTTAATGTTTCCACACCTTGAATGGTGCAATAGCCTCCAAAGATGTCTTTTTAAAGCTGATTCCAGCTTTTTTACCCTTGGCATTTTTACCCTTAGCATGTATAACATATTTCAGTATATGTTATACATGCTAAAACGTAACATTAAAATATCAGCCCTTTTAAAACTTTATCTAGTAAGCACAATCCTCAAAAGAGGTAGAAGCATGACCTCTTCTCAAAAGTGCTAATAAACCCACCAGGAATACACCTCCAATCTGATTTTCCACTGTGTTGCCCTGACTTGATGCTACTGAAAAGTGCTGGGACATTTTCACAGGACTTTGTGTATCAAACCAGAACAGCAGAGGACAGTCAGGCACTTTGTCTCAGCTTAATTTATAATGGTGACACCGTGTTTGTGAAGCATTCAGGCTACGTGCTTAAGAGAGCACTGAACAAATATTTTCGAGGCTTCTATAGTAACTAATAGTTTTTCCTGCCTTAAAAGGGTCATATATGCTCTCAAGACATATTTCACTGAAATTCTATTTAATAAGAGTGAATACCTTTGTTAGGCAAGTGTTCATAATGCCTATTAAAACACATAGTTTATAAAAGTGGGCTAAACACAACCGCAAAAGGGATTGAACGCTGAGCAGAAAGCACTGCTTATACATTCTGTCCCTAGTAGCTTTCTCTCCCAGGTGCAATTCGGCACAAAGATGCCAAGTTTCTAAGGCCAGGACCTGTGATGGCAGGATATTTGTTGTGCTAATATTTTAGGACTCAGTGTTTTCATAAGCCATTTCCTTCCACATGCATTTTTCTCAGACATATACAGCTAAGTTTTCTAGCCTTCCGGAGAGACAAACTCTCCTTCAATCTTTCTTATTTATGAGACATTAGAAGTTCATGGCAACTCTCCCACATAAAGCTTTAAGTTTTAAGCCTTACTTTACAAAACATAGATCAAAGGTGTGGTGACATGAGCAATGTAAATTGGGCTGCATAAACTAAATGCACTCCGAAGCCACGATGACAAAGCCCTAGGCATTTGCTCTTTTCCGAGTTTAAATACAAAGTTGTTGTTAAACCTTATTTGGCTACCTAGTTTTTTATATATCTGTTTGAAACTAACAGACCACCTGCCCTGTTTCCCAGAGTCTTCCCTCTACTTTTGAAGTGAGTAAGGCTTCAGAAAGAGCCATGGTGGACAGAAGACAGACGCTTACTCTGTCATCACTTGGTGCTTGGATCTAACGTCATACCTTTTGTTCCGAGAGCTCCAGCAACAGCTTCCCCATTGTTTGCCCTGCTGCAGGGGCTGTGAACCACCAGCCCAGCCACTCTCTGCTGGGCTCCTGAGCTCTGTACAGCACAATGATCCACAGCCATGTCATGCTGGGCACGGAAACACACTTCTCACAGGTATATATATCTTAAGGATGATGCGGCTTGCTGAGGAATACTGTGATTCACTGAATAACCCACATTATAAAAACACTATTCAGGAAAAATATACTAGTTTAGAATGGATCCGTAAGCTTTGAAATACAGATGGCTAATTTAAATGCTTGATTTAAATAAATGACTTATTCATGATCTTTAAATTATCCACTACCATTATTTGGAAGTGATTTAAAGTAGCTGTAGTCCCACACGGGAGAAATGGTAACATGCTGTCAGGGAACCTTTGTTGGTAAAATATATGGATTTATCTGTTTTGAAGCAAAAAAATGTTGTACACATAGGACACTCCATGTGGTAATGAATTAGCAGATTTGCAAACTAGCAGCAGGGGATAGTGTTTCTGAAGAAAAGTCCTTTACTAGAATCGGCAGGGTACTTCAAAATTGCTATTATTACTATCTATTAAAAATTGCGGTGTTAAAAATGCATAGAATGCTCTACAAAAAAGATTAATGTTATGGTTTATTCCTTGCTCCAAAGAATTTCAAACACAGTTCTGCCTCTGGAGACATTGTTGCCATACTCACAGAAGCCTGAAGGACCCAACAAAGTCGACAGAAGTTGCAGCTTATGATAAAGAGCATGGCTGGGCATTGATTTAATACAAGGAAAACAAGAAAAAAAAAGTAAGAAAAGCAGGATATTCAGATCTGAGAATTTTGACCCTGACTCCTCTTATGGTCTGGTTTAATTGCACTGTATGAAATCCTGCTCTCATTGGGAGTCAATCCAAGTTTTATCATCTATTTAAATGCAAATTCAATTGACTTCAAGGAATTTTCCCCAATTTAGTTAGTGTGTGTGTGTGTGTATATATATATACACATATTTGAAACAAACTACGTAAGAAAATTTTGGAAAATAGAACTGTTTGTGTTTTGATTTTGGCAGTACGGTTTTCCTGCACCCAATCTTAGTCCAAACTGGTATGCACTAAGAAATTACCCACTTTATACCTCTTTAGCTTATGTACCCAACCAACAAGAGAGGAGGAAGATTCCCAGATAATTAATTTTGATTACAGTTTTATTCCAAGTTGTCATTCATACATGCACACAAAATTCATAAAAATACGTGGTCTTCTCTATAGAAAGTCAGAGGTAGTTTTAGACCCAGGAATGGCTGCAGTGAGAGGAGCATAAGGACTGCCACCCTACTTACTTTCCTGTGGTATTTCTTCATTGATTTGAAGCTGTACCAGCAGAGCAGAAGCCAGTGCTGGCATGACTTGGTAAATATCTCACAACTTCAGTATTCAACCATGGCATCTGCAGGGCCATCACAAACTGTTGCATCAATTTGTATGAAGATTTTCAATTTCCATTTTCATTTACATTTTCAATTGCATATAACTTTATAATCTCTGACATAGATATGTAAAGTACTAAGGAAATAGGTTATATATATGGTATACAAGCAGCAGAGTAGTTTTGCAGCACAAGGACAACTTTTCACTGTTCAGTAACTCAATTTTTATATAATTATCGCAAATTATAACACAATTTCTGAGCCAACAACATTGTTGTAACTGATTTTCTGCTTGAGCTGTATAAACATTAAAAAACACCTGAAACTGGCAAGCTCATGTGTGTAATTGGAAAAAAAAACCAGTTTCTGGTAAACAAAATGTGCCAAGGTTTTTCACCTGGAGCAAATTATTACAGGTGTTAATAAAACCTATTTAAATAGTTTTCCTAATACATGAGAAACTGCTCAAATAGCTCTGGATGCAGCTCTTTAGTTTTGTTTTATGGGAGTAGCCTGGTAATTGCAGTAGAAATAAAGTGACCGTATAATTCAGTATTGCAGGACTGGTGGCTCCTGTAAAGGGATAAACATTGCTGTTTGTCACAGTTGCGGACTTTGAAAGACTCACTTGTACTTCTCATCTATGTCTCAAAAAAAACCCCCAAAAAACAGAAAAACTAAAAAGAGCCCACAACACTTCTTCAATTGATTTGCCCTTTGTCACTGTCACAGATATGTTTTCCCTATTTTGACAGGTCGTTGTAATTCTATTAGCAGCCCATCGACTGCCCCGTGAAATCGATCTGTGTTGGGCTAGCTGGGTCTTCTTAAACTAGGTGATTTATTGCTTCTGCCTGCTAAAAAAAAAAATTAAGAAGGAGAAGAAAATAAAGGTCTTTTGCCTCCATGGTGAACAAAGTACCTAAACAGTGTCTGAAAATGAATAATTTTTAGTTTGGCTGCTGGCTGTCCCAGTGGCAGACCAGGTGTGACCTCTTGCCAGCAGCTTTGCTGAGATGCCTCCTGATGCTGGCAGGTATAAATGATTGTCAATTTTCCTTATTAATTTACCTGACTGCCTCATGTATAAACTAGATCTCATTCACCCTAAATGTCCTCAGCGTCAATCTATCGTGTTTACCTAATTTTCTGATTTCTCACTGGGCTGCCCAACTCCCTGACACTGGAGAACCACTTGAAACCCATTCAATGCCTATTCACTGCTGCAGACAGAAAATTGGGCACACAGGTGCATTTACCATTGCTGTCATTCTAGTTTAAGTCAGAGAAAGAGGTTAGCATCATACTCGTCTTATGCAGTGGCATCTGACCTACAATTTACCGGGAACTTTAGATTATGTCCTAATATCTGCCTTGATTGCACTACTTCTTTCCTCTGGATCAGAAAAATAAGTTACTCTTCTACTGGCCAAAAAGCAAATTTATGATATTTCAGGTTGTTGTGTGGAAATTTTCCATTATCTGAAAACATGAATTTTTGACTGAGGATACAAAGAGATGAAGAATACTTTAATGTACTTGGTTATCTTAACCAAAAGTCAGTTTCTAGCTGCTTTTTCTAATAGGCTGTGTAATCAAAGCAGAGATTTAAGGAAGGAGAAATACTTTTTTTCCAAATTTAGTACCCCTCCTTTTTACACAATGATAGAGTCATTGATTTTTTCATCAAGCATGTGCAATTTGTTAACGAATCCTGAAATATTTTTATCATGTACTAGAAAGGGTTACAAAAGTACAGAAATGCTACATTGTAGGTGGTCATCAGGAAGAAAGCTGACCCACCCAAAATGTTGCAGCAGTGAGTTATTTTTCTCCCGGTCTTTTTTCCTTTAAGATCCATTACGGATCTGAGAGAGCACCTTAATGCTGATTTTAAAAGGCCCAAGGGGTAAAAAAAAAGTAACCCAGCAGTTGTGTAACTTGAAAAAAGGAGAAAGATGCCTAGAAGAAAGTACACAAGTATGCACTGAAGATAAAGGAAGAAAATTCAATAATATCCACTTGAAGCAGAGCAAAATAATACTGCTGGAGGTAGCTATTAAAGTTGATACACTATACTTAGTAAAGAAAGAATATACCAAATAAAAGACTGAGATGAGTAGGGAAAGAAGAAGCTGTCTTGCAACACCTACATCAGAAAAAGGATCTAGGACATCTGGGCTTTATTTAGTCCTTTCAAATATTAAAGCCCAATGAAAAACACAGACCATTGCTCAAGACAACATCTTTTAGAAAGATACTGGCAGAACTAGTCTGAACAAACTAGCAGAAATTTCTCAGGTAAGATTTCAATGAAACATCTCAGAACACAGTGATTGCAGTACTTGTAGATAAAAGAAACATTACTAGTGAAAAAAGCACAGCCTGAAAACCAGCACTAGGCAAAAAAGGGGTGCGTTCAGGGCAGGTTTTGGGCAGGACCACACCATCAACCTTCATTCCACAACACAAAGCTCCCCACTGGCAAGACAACCCCAAAGACTGCAAACTGGATGGTAAAGCAACCCCCTGAATAGAGATGACAGTGGGATCTAGACCAGATGACCTCCCACTTTTCTGGTCTATTCACTCCCACCATAGTTCTTTTCTCTGTGGGTGTGGCCCAGGCTATGATTTTGTCAAAAGACAGGAAGACATTTCCCACCAGGACTTGAGGCTGGGGTGAGGGTCCTCAAAAAGTCTTCAAGCCTGTACTTATTTTAAAACTAAGCATTGACCTTCTCTCTTGAATTTTATATTGCCAGATGTAACAGTAATTTTGTTACAGAACATGTTGACTACCGGAGTACAGCCAGTGAGACATTCCAGATGAAACTGAATCAGGTTACTCATTATCCCAGGAGAAGCTGTCCTTTTGAGATTCTATGGAATCCAATATTACCTGCAGAAGAAACCTTTTGTAATACTGATAAATGTCAACCATACATGGGAGTCTCCACAGAAAACAAGGACTTGCCAGCCCTGGCAGTTGCCCAATATGGCATTTGACACTGACTTCAGCTGAGTATAAATATAGAATAGTGTATAAAGGACATTGGCCTCGCACAGCAAGGAGACTCTGAGTTGAATTTAGTTATAGAAAAAACAGGTTCTGAGGGAGACTGTGTTGCACAAAAAATTCTTCTTCCTTCCTTCTCTTTTCCAAAAGGATGGGACCATAAAGCAAACCTGTGTTTTTTCTTGTCTTGGAGGTGTATGTAAGGATGTTAGACTGGAGAAATGTAGTGAAGAAAACACAAATGTGAAGATACCAGCAGGGGTTGTCAGCCCAAGGGGTGGAAGGACGCTGCAAAGTATTAACTTTACAGACCTAAAAGAGGCAGCAGGTTCAAAACTAATAAAAGGGCAGGTGACAACAACAGCAAACTCTACCAATACTTGAGATATCTTTGCCACAAGAGGCAGACATCATATATCCCTGAACAATAGGCTCCTCTTATAATGAAATTTAAAGAGCAATTCTACCTAACTTGTGTATCTGATTTTCATCTATATTTTCTGCACCAAAAGTGACATTCATCTATGTAGACTTAGGTCTACATAGCAGACATGAGTATGTCTGAGTTTATCAGAGGAGTTCAGAAAGGAACTGGTTTGGCCTGCATTTAGTCAGGTGAATGAACTGCTCTGATGACCTTGGTTAGATCAGCAGTGAGCACAGCAGCAAACTTGACACCTACTCAGCTGTGGCCATTCCCACCGAAAAGCAGACAAAATTAGTCAAGCAGTCCTCTGAAAGAACTAACTCTGCTTGACTAAAGCCCAAGCTCATTGAGTAGTGGAGACATGTCCTCTTAAGGGATTTTAGACTTAATTTAAAAGTCCTAGAGAAAAAAAACTCGTTAGGACTGGAAAGGAAACAATGCAGAAAGTGATTAATGGGGAACTATAATCACAGTGTGCTTGATTTGTTTTGCAACACAGAACAAATCCTCAAGTTAGAACTGCAGTAAACCTCATACAGCTTTTGAAGGGAATACAGTCTGTTTGTCTTCACTGAACTGAATCCTCAACATACAACAGCTAATTAAAGACTCCAAAAGTCTGCAAATACTTTGACAAATATTGATATATATAAGCCTGAGATCCTCACTTGGCTAGTTGGCTAAGTCCTGTCTCATTACTTCAGTGGTGCTGCAAATGACTACGGTGATTTCATCATCTGAAACTCCTAATAAAACAGCTACTCCAAGATGTATGATGAGGATCTTCCTGATACAAAAACTGAAGAAATTACTTTTTATAAAAAAGGAAAAATGGAATCACTCATGGTATGTGCCTATTGTTCCAAGATATCTGGGAAGAATATTTCCCAAAACTCTTTTCATTAAAATGAACAATAAAACAAATTATCTAATTCAGAGCTGACTCACAGCAGAGAAATATTATCAAGAATTGGACTGTGCCAGAGTCAAACTATTTACACCACTGTAGTGGTTTGGTTCAAAATGCCCATTACTTACTTATTTTCCTTCTGTGAGATAAGAACTAGGACAAAGCAAAGCAGGCACAAAACTTAAATCTTAAAAGCATAAAGAAGTTTATTAACAGAACTAAAAGGCAGGGAAAAAAAAGTTAGACTAAACCTTCAGAACACTTCTCCTCCCCCCACCTTCTTCCCTCCTCCCACCGACAACATGAAAAAACAACCCTCGAGATTTTTCAGTCAGTTTACCACCTCTATAATAACCTTTCTCAGTCCACTTAGGGAGAGAAGTCTCTCTTGCTCATGCTATGGAGACATCTCCACAAGAAAACAGTTAAACAGTTCTCTTGTGGCTCAGTGTCACAGCAAAGACAGCCGCTCGGAATGGTTTCTCCTTGCCTGTGNCCCATGGTTGCGGTATGAACGCTCTGCCCTCCCCCATGCTTTCATGAAATTACAACGGGTACACTGATATATTATAGTCCATCACCACAGCCTTAAAACAGAATTTCAGCTTCCAGGAGAAGCATCTCCTCTTTCTCCTCTCTCGGGGTTTCAGCTCCTCCTTCTTCGCTGACTTTGGTGTCTCTGTGCTGTTTATTTCACATGCCTTCATCTGTCCTTTTCCTCTGACTCGGGAGAGGATTGATGTCTGCAGGCTTCATCTGTTCTGGAGAAATCTTACAGCACTAAAAGAGTTAATCTCACCCAGGCCTTGCAGCTGGAATCCGCTTATCTCTCCTTGCCGGGCTGCTCCCCGCCCGGAGCAGCTGAGGGAACCTGGCCGGCCCGAAACAGGGCTGGGGCCGGAGCAGCCGAGGTCGGAGCAGGGCTGGGGGGGGCCAGGCCGCAGATGGAACAGCGCTGCTCCAGGGTGGTCTCCTGGCTGGCCTGCCAGGCCGAGCAGGGCCCCCCCCCGCCAGGTACCTGTCCGAAAGCCGGAAGTCAAAAAGAGCTTCCCGGCCTTTGCTCGTTTTTTAAATGTGGATCACAGAGGCGTATCGAGATTCTTAAGTGGCTTAAAGAAGTTGTCAATATTCCAACTAGCCAGTTGATTGGTTAGGTCAGGTCTAGAGGAAGCTGTACGCACCTCTTTGCACAAAGATCACTTCCGAGGCTGAAGGAGTCTTCCTTAAAAAACTCAAACTATGCTAACCCATGACAACCACTCAGACCAATCTGGCCTAAAATACTTAAAACATGGGTAGTTGGATGCTTACAGTCGGATGCCTCACATTATCATGTAAGATTTACATCCTGAGGAATATTTTTTCTATCCCTTTTCCTAATTCACAGTGCCACTGGCAGCAAATATCTGGATACCAATTTTTCAAATTACTCCTAAAGTGTACCTATGGTATCAGTTTTTATTATTTTCCTATCCACCTGATGATAAACCTACCCAAAGGTTAAAAATAACACAAGTCAGCAAGCAAAGGTACATAATTAAGATGCATAAAATATACCCCGTGCAGTGAGTAAATATTTTCTTTTTAATTATATTATTACCTGGGTTTATGTTACTAAATTGCTTCACAATTTCATATATAATTGATTTTCCAAGAAAAGTATTACTGAAGTGATTCTGTAGTTCAAAACAGCATGAACCTAATAATATACAAACAATTTCTATCTCACAACCTATAGTGCTGCATGGTATTTGTATGCCGAAAAAAAAATTCCTTCATATTAACAGTAACATAAAAACTCATTGACTTTTTTTCTCTTTATTTGTTAAGAAGAATACTAACAGTGCCTCCTGTGAGGATATATTTTGTAGGTGCTTTTGCAGATTATGAAAATAGTTGTGAGGAAATATTTGGATAAAGAAAGACAAAGCTCCAGGTAGCAATAGGTTTCATACTGAGTTGATAAATGCAGTTAGGGATCAGAAGGATGAACAATTACTTCAGGGGAGTTTTGATACCAGAATGCAATATCAGATGATTAGAAAACTGGAAAAATATCATCTTTTTCCTATCGCCGATGCACCCAGCAGCCTCAGTACAAGTGAGAAAACCATTGTGCTATAGCAATGGATATTGCATGCCCTGAAGTGTTCACAGACTCAGTAATCAAACATGAGCCTAAAGGAATACCTGCCAGATCTCGAGAAACTGAAAAGCTACATTTCCCCAGCAAAATGCAAGGAGTACTGTGAAGAGTTAAAATGAAGGGGATTTGAGGGATGTCCTCCTTGGTCCAGAGAGTTTGAGATGGGTGAAAGCATTTCTCCCTGTACAGGAGAAGGGCATGGGTGACACCATCTACAGTTCTGATGAAAGGTAGATGCACTTCACAGCCACTTTTAATGAGGGAACTATGAATGTACTAATGTTAATATCTTGCCAAACCAATTATAGCAATATCACAGGGTTTGTGTTACTAATTGCCAATATTTCTTGTCTAATTGATTCTCAAAGAGCAATATTGCCGGCAGCATTCCACCGCTGCTGTGAGATGCTGAGCACCTGGGCACTACCAACAGCCTGAGTTCCTGCCATCTACAGAGGATGCTCAGCCTCCACCAGACTGTGAGGCAAGGGATGGGTCCCTACTGTCGTTCTGAGCTGAAGCTTTTGTTTTTGAAGAAAAATTAAACTGAACATGGTAACTTAACCTCTGAGTTGGTCTCTTACAACTTGGGAAAAAAAAAAAGAATGGGATAATAAAATCTGTGCTGATTAGCTAAGCAATACTAACTCAGTTTTAGTTTCCATTATTTGGCTAATAGTCTCTTCTGAACAGGTTTGATTCTTGTATCTGTTTGCATTAGAGTCAATTTGTGGTATGAGATTGGTATTATTTATTGAATGCTACACCCAGCTACAAAGTTAAAACTATGAAAAGCTTCTATGAATTTAATTACACTACTGCGAGACACAGCCTTGTATAGATGCTATAAATTAAGTTTAGCAAGTATGATTGGTGTGGTGAATTGGTGGTGGAGGTACCAGATCCATGAATTTTCTCAGTCATTTCAAAAACTTTGTGGACTGTTGTTTTGACCTGTGTTGACCAGACTTTTTGAACTTGCTTATTTTATGCCGGCAAACATTCAAAATCAAGCCAGCTTTACCTAAATATGTAAGGCTAACCTAAGCCTGAATATTTTCAAACTTGGAAGCAGGTTAGTATTCAGTACCACTGAGCAATGTGGCTGTGTGCTGGTGACTCTTTAATAAATTTGACACTGCGGAATTTTTTTCATTACTAAAAATACTTAGTATTCCGAAAGGCAGAATAAATTTGATAGCAACAAACAATAGTGACTTTTTCTATTTTGTCTAAACCCTTCTGCTCTAAGTGCTACAGACAGTTTCTCTCTTCTTGTTCCAATATGTAATTGACAGCTCTGCCCAATGTCCTTCTCTACCTCTCAATTTTTCCCTGGCTGCTAATAGCATACACTGTTTTATACAGCCTCAGTCTGTTAACCAAATGCCTGACCTTGTGGGATGCTGAACACCTGCTGGAATACACTCAGTGCCCGTAATTCTCATTGATTTCATTAGGAGGAGAGAGAACTTGCTCTCTCCCAGGTCATTTAGGCTGACCTCACTCATAAAGACAGAGCTCATGGTGGACTCCCACTGTTCCAGAAAGTCAGACCAGCATCAGAGGTAGCTGCTTCCAGAGCATCCAACTTGGAACTGATGCCAAACATTAATTGTCAGGAAATAGAAATTAGGAGCACAGCTCCTCTTCACTCCTTATACGGTCAGTGGAGGGAAATGTTAAGAAGTGCCCCACTGGGCCTCACCAGAAACCCATTTACCCCAGTATCATGCTTCTGACTTGCAAAAGAAGAGAGACACTACTAAGGAAAACACACACTGTTTATATGCCTTTTCTTTACATAGCCCCAGCACCGACAAATGTTGCTGCAGATGTGTCAGAAGGAATATTCCTAACTCTGATACTGTCCTCTAGATCCAACAGTGCAGGGTTTGGTGAATAGCAGCAGTTTTGTCTTTATCTTGTCTAGTACGCTGGTGATTTCAGAAACCTCAGTCTTACCCCCCCAGCCTTTTCCTCTCCAGCTGAAGCATCCCACATCTTCTAACCCTTCCTCATCAGGCAGCTGCCTCTGACTATTAATTATTCTACTCACCCTCCTCTACAGTGCCCCTAGCTCCTTTATGTCTTTCTTGACATAGGCCCAAAAACACTTACAGGGGTCAAAAATGGGGCACACCAAAGGTATAAGAGCAAAATGGTGCATTCTCCTTATTCTGAGTGGTGGAGAACCTGACCTGCAAAGCTTTGTGTTTATGTGCCAGTGACCTGCAGCAGCCATGTATGTCCAAGCCAGTCACCTCTACCTCCTTTTAGGAGTCGTCCCTTCAGGCATGAGTCATCTGATTTAAATTTTTTTCTGTTTTAAGACAAAATAAACAGTACCTTCTAGGTGCCTGCTCCTTCCTGCTGCCTGTAAAAGTAGGTTACACAGCTAAGGCAGGTATGGATGCCTGGCCTATGGGTGTGTACTGTTGACCACAAGAACCTCTTCCAGTGTGCCTCTGATTTCCACAGCCAGTCCCTGCCTCCTTGCACTGTGATATGGGGAGAAGCAATCTCCCTGATGGAGTCCTGAAGCATCCTGCAGTGAATTAAAATTTGCTTTGACCTAGGCAGATGCTAGAGAAAAATGGGGGATGTTCACCTAGGCTACAGATTTTCTGGGCAGGTGTGCCTTGGGCCAGGCTTGGTTAAAAGGCAGGGGTTCTGGAAAACAAACAAACAAACAAACCCCGCATTTGCAGCATTAAGTTTGCTGAGTGATGTGAATGAGAATACAAACTAGTGATAAAGGAATATTGAAATATGCTCTAATGAAGGCTGCAACTAAGAACAATGAAAGGGGAAAAGACAGATAAATAACATTTTCTTTTGTGTTGCCCTTTTCTGGAGAATATATTTTTCATTTCAGGTATATGACTAGTTTATAATAAAGCGTGGGAAGTGCCAGATAGAAGAAAAGGTTGAGTGCTAACTGCTATACCACTTATTATTTTATGTTCCATTCATTATTGCAAGAGCAACTCTTCCTGCTTTAGTTTACATGCTTAAATTTGGCAC
The DNA here is from genome assembly GCA_013399195.1 of Dicrurus megarhynchus. NCBI lineage: Eukaryota > Metazoa > Chordata > Aves > Passeriformes > Dicruridae > Dicrurus > Dicrurus megarhynchus. Next base: position 670,497 of record VXAD01004809.1, on the reverse strand, counting down.
TACTCAAGAAAATAATTTTGAGGGTTCAGTTTAAAAAGAAAAAGAAGAAAGAGTTAGTATATGACAAGATAAAAAACTACCGCTGCAGTCCAGTCCAGTTTTGTTTAAGTATCCTTTAAGCCTGAACAGTGAATTAACCTCCAGCAAGACACTTCATGTGTGATTTATTACGCACCTTGCTTTGGTTTTAGTGAACTTTCCTGTGAGGGAGCACAGGAAATGAGGGCCATTATAATCAACTTTGGAACACAGAGTTAGTCACAACTTCTAACTATGGAGACACAAGCATCCCTTCATAATATTTATTTACTGGCTTATTTATTCACAATTCTCAAGGTAGTAAACTAATAAGCTCCCACGAGGCCACTGAAAGTGATAATATCCTTTCACTGGCATTACTAAATCATGTAATAATGAACTATAAAATTTTAAAAACCTAGAAATTGCAAAGATCAAAGGTGAAAGCTAAGAAGTACATATTAGAAATAACAACAGATGACCCCAGAATGAAAACAAATGAAAATATGAGTTTGTATATGACTTAAGAGAGCCACTCCAGAGAAGTAAAATCTTGTCTTCACTATGTAGTCATCATTTGTATCAAATTCTTTACATAAATTATATCATATTCTAATAGTAAAAAATATTTGAAAATTTATTTTTTGAAATTTAAGATGTAGTTACTAGCAACTATTTTTTCTCATGCGGTTTGTTAGCTATGAACCTGTAAAACAGCATTCACCTCATAGTATGATAGCACATGTACCAATATTCAATCACAAATGCAGTGGTGACATCTACACTGTAGAGTACTCCTTCTTATCAGATCCAGAAAAGCCTGTTGCATCCTTCCCAGCAGATGTGAAATAAGGAATGAAGAATGGATAACAAAATTGGCTTATGCCAACCACTTGTGCTTTTTTCTCTTCCCATTTGTAACTGAATGAGTAAAACCAAAAGTCAACAAAAGCAGTACAGCTGTCCACATGCATTTCTGTTCTTTTGTTTTTTGGGGGGTTTTCTGCCCTGACTCTAGAGAGGGTTAGGTTGGAACATTACGCCACAAAGAAATGTATTGGCTCACTGAGCACCTAGATTACCTAGAAGTAATCTCCTGTAAATGCCAAGAATTTCCAAGACTTGTTCATTGCATCAGTATATTTCCAGTTGATGTCTGGGAAGTTGATATCTCCTATAAGGGCAAGCACTACTGATTCAGAATTTTTTCCTAATGGTCTGTAGAATCATCAGTGCTTTCATTCTGGCTGGGCAATCAGTAGTAGGCACCCACTACAACATTTCCTTTGTTTTCCTTCTCCATAATTCTCACTCAGAGGCCCTTCACTACATCATCACTAACTGTAAGGACTGTGCAGTCAAACCTCTTACATGCAGTGCAAGACTTGCTTGCCCTGCCTATTCCTCCTAAATAACCTGCAGCGCTCCATCCCAGCATTCTAGTCACAGAACTCATTCCACCAAGTCTCACTAACACCAGTGATATCATATGTCAGGGAGCTGGCAAATGCTTCCAGATTATCCTCCTTGTTCCTCAAATGCACTTCTGAAAATCCATGTCATGCCAGTATTACTGCATTTTCCCATCTTTTTGACTGATGAATAAATATTTTAGGGAGTCTCCTCTTCAAACTGTAGCAAAGCTGACATGGATAGTATAATTGTTGTGGAAAATGCGAGTGATTGCTATCAATCTGTCCTTCGGTCTATAAACAATTAGAGTAGTGAGTGAAGCTGCTGAATCTGCTAATCATATGCCAAGTATTCACATTTTCTCTTCTCTTGTTTTCATGGGATTTTTTTCCCCCAATTGTTACCTGAAATCAATAGGGTTTTTCCAATGACAATTGAAAATACTCCCTGAAATGCCCCAAACTCCTATGCAGATATTTCTTGCTACAGAGAAAGAAGAGAAACACCAAGCTGAGTAAAGAAGCTCATTTTGTTCAGACAAGAAACAAAGTGTACTTTTTCTTTCCCTAAACAAAGCATTTTTAAGAGCAGGATAGAGGACGCTTAAATCAATAATCATTAAGAAGCACAAAGCTGCTAAAAGAATATATCTTTGGAGAAAGAAATTATCAGGCTCAGCACAGAAATTACTGGGTGAAATTCTATTTATGCAGGAGGGGTCCAAATTAGATGATCCTAATAGGCCTTTTTGGCATTGCAGTCTGAGAAACTATGAAACATGAAAACAAAATAAATATTGCTCGTCCCTGTCACAGCTTTTACAGAACGCTTCCCAGTGACAAAAAAACTTCACTCATTCGCTTACTGCATTGAATTTATTGTTTTTCTACATATAGTTTATTAGATTAAGTTTTTCAAATTGCCAAAATCATAGTTTTGATGACTTAAATTCCAAGTCCTTCTTTTCAAAGTGAAATACAGCAGAGAGTAAATACAACAGCCACACCAACTGACAGCATTGTCAAGAGCCTGAGACAAAGAGGATATAGGGGCAGGAAAGGTAAATAACACTACCAGGAGTAAAGGATGTTCAGTAGACATCAGAGTAACCACAAGAGCCTGGAAGCTTCCTCACAAGCAAAGGAGAGCCACGATCAACTGAGAGTACCCAAAGCATAAGAGGCAATAACATGATCCTACAGATGCCCATGGGAGTCTTGCTGTTCATTGAGGTGAGCTTTATACTATTAAATACTGAATAACTACTTTAATTGCCACATGAAAAGTGTTAAAACACGGAACTAGATCCTGCCTAGGTCAATACTAAAAGACTTACATAGTCAAGAAAATACGCAGTCTCAAACATCTGGAAATCTCACTCTCTGTCCATTAATGACTGGATTTCCAAGGTCTTCATAAAAATCCTATTTTTCTGTGAAAGATGGAGGGACCATCCCCTGCTATCCCTCTATGGTAAGGCAGCATTTCTCTTTCTGCCTGATGCGTGTGCTCTAGAGCTGCTACAAGAAAATGGGCCTTGACATTGTACAGCCTGGCCTGTAGAAGAAGGTAAAACATAAATGGCCTCTGTGGTGGCTGTAAACAGATCATTCCTCCCCCTGTTCCCACCCTAGTGGGTTACCATGCACTTGCCTCTAGAGCTAAGCAAATACTTGCAGGCCTGCCTCAGGAAAGGCCATCTCACTTTCTATGGACAATCCCAAGAAGATGCACAAACACTCCATACTTCTGCTGGAACAGTTCAGGAGAGTTAAGTTTTCCAGGAAACGCTCTCAGTGCTGTGCTTCTGTGTAGTTGACCAAGCATCAGGAGACTTACATCAATGTACAGCTATCAGTTTAGCTTCTCCAAGTGCCTCTGCATCTTAGGGTTAAGAGCAGTATGACATAAGCCTCACATTTCTTCTTAAATTCCATAAAGGATATCTAAATACATGTAATCCCTCTGTAACATGATGACACAGAAGATATTGCTGTGCTCAGGGTCTAAGAATATATTGCTTCTCTTCACTGGTAATACATCAAAATCTGTAGAATTAGAAATGCCCCCCCCCCCTTTTTTTTTCCTCATTTTTCTCATTTTTCCTTCTTATTTTAGGCAATGGTTTACTTGTAAAACAAAAACCATATATTGATCATTTGGAAAGGGGGAGTGCACTGTTCTGGGACACAGCATTTTCATGCCATAAATTGCATTCCAAAGCAAATGAAGATTGAGATTTCCTCACAAGTAAGAGCACTGTGATGTGAATGCATTCATCACAGGTGGGGACTAGTTCAAGATCTCACAAGCATAATTTTTAGTGTAAAATTGACTATTGGAATTTCATTAAGCTTAAAATTAACACAATTTATTTCCAAACAGTATCAATCATAGTTACTATAGTTCTGCTTCTGATTGCTCTGATACATTCATCACCCATTTGGAGCCTAAATAGAAACTTAACATACTCACAATTGTTTGTTGTCAATTAACAAAGATATCACTGAAACAAAACAAAAAAAATTAGGTTGCAGCTTGAAATGATAAAAACAATATAGTCAATATTGCAGACATAGTTGAAAAATCTGACTGATTACATAAAGGTATATTATCAGAGTGGAAGTAGAGGCATGGGGAGACAGACAGCATCTAATCCCTCTGTAAAGCAACTTCAATAAACTTCACTGTAGTTATACCACTGCCAGGATTAGCCCACAAACTTTGAATTAAACTATGAACCATGCTCTGACAACATTATTGTAATTTTTTCATTTTAATCCTTGATGAGAGAAGGAAATTGTACAGACTCCAGGAGCACAAAAATAATTGTTACATTTATGATTCTCCAATTATGGCTTATGGGGACTGCTTCTTAGCCATCTCTATGGTCTTAAAAAGGTTTTATTAACAAGGCTTTTGAATAAAACAAGTGTTTTCAATGGCACCAGCAAAATAATGACATACTTTTGCAAAGGAGGAATTTTCATTTTGCTTTGATTCATGTTACAACTTATAGAGAATCAACCTTCTATTTGTTCAGATAGTTTAATCCTCACTTATGTTCTTAGTTTAAGTGGATACAAAGAAAAAACCCTCCTAGGATTGGTCTTTCTATTTCCACTTCTCTCTACAGCATTGTTTGAAAGAGGACATGCTTTAAAAGGAATGAAGTCTTAAACAGAGAAGAAATGCAAATCCTGTTGAATACTCTGCTCAGCCTGAACTACTCTCATAGGGGTCCAGGCTAGAAAAATGTCTTCTTTACATCTCAGTGTAGGCTGAGACAGTCAACCCTGAACCCAGTCATAAGTTATCATATGTCAGCTGACCTCTTGGTCAGGTCAGCAGGAAGGGATTGCTAAGTGTTTCAACATCCATTTGCTTTACAGTTGATGTTGACTCCTTCAGAAAAGCAGAAAAATTAGTAGTTCACAGATTTTCCCAAGAAATTTGCTGATTCTCTGCCTGATCTGATAGACTATTCTGCATGAAGATTCTATACCCAAACACAGATAAAAACAGGAATCAAAATGTAGAACTGGCCAAGATTACATAATTTGTTCAAAAATTACAAGATTATTCATAAATCATAGATGATATTATATATAATATGATGAGTTCATCTGACTTTCCCCCACAGAACTTTAACAACAGATTTCTATACCAAATCTATGATGTCTCAGTGAGCTATATCTGAGAAAAATATTTACTATTGATTCAAAGAATCAGCCAATTGAGAAGATATCATATTCCAAGTTAAGTAGATTTGTGGATTAATCACCCTCAATACTAAAACCACACATCTTGTTTGTTCGTCTTATCTTCTGACTATTGGATCCCATTATGGCTTTCCACTGCATTAAAGACCTATCTCCAAAAATATCTTCCTTACATAAGTGTAAATCATAATCAGTTCACCTCTTAATATCTTCTTTGGGGATCCAAAATACATGCAGTTTTTTATATCTCTAAATTTATGGTATATTTACAGACTTGAAACTTTTTTTGTTAAACCTTGGTGAAAGATTTTTGACAAGGGCTCTAAGATTTCCCTGGTTCTCAGTATCCTTCTTGAAGATATTCCAGCCTGATTTATTATTAGTCCCATAAATATCTCCCCAACACTGAACAATGTGGAACACCAGTTTCCTGTTCGTACTTGACATTCCTTCCTTACACACCTAGACACTGTGTTTGCCCTCTGTCCTTAGCACTTCCCAGTGAGTTCCCCATTCAGTGTCTAAGCATATCATTAACCTTTTATCAGCCACACACATTTTAGGATATAACACTTGATTTTTTTTTTTTTTTAACAACATTTGGCCCAATTTTGCTAACACATGAGTCATTCTGATGAAATTCTTAAAAAACTCTATTAAAGAAGCCAGGTCCCCACCAGCAGCAACGTACAGAGCTCCCCTTGCCAACTTGTGGTGTGACACCAGCTGACACAAATGCAAGATCTGGCCTCATGCATTCAACACAAGTCATTCTTAAAGCCACTTATCCCACAATCCTTCTCATCCTTTTCTACCAGACAGGACAGAAAGAGGGCAAGAGTTCTATTGAGTTTCCATGTAGGTAGATGACCTGCTTGTCACCATCTAGGAGACCTGACCTGCTGACACGGAGGCTCAATTAATTTCTAGGAAAGAAGGATACTGCAGATTTCTGTTCTTTAGTGGAGCGAAACTTATTGATTCTGCATAGCACTTCATCCATCATGCAGAAAAAATACTAACAAAAAAATCATCTAAACTTATGTCATACTTATATTTACGCACCCCAGTGCAGAATGACAGCTTTTTTTTTTATCCTGATAGTTACTTTAATTTCTAACAAAAACACATTTTTGTAACATGCCCCTTTCTAACCTGATAAGTTTTTCAGCTCTAGAAATCCTTTTGGTTAATAAGGGTCATCAGCGGGGACTAAAGAGGGACAAGGAGGGATTTTAATGTGAAATCAGAGACAGCAATGAGAAGCAAGACACTTGAGAAGTCTGCCAATGTTCAAGCCATAGAAAATAATGGACCTACATTTAAAAATTATAGCCCTATTAAAGCATGGAGATATTGCACTAAAGGTGTTAAAATAACCAATTAAACATGCAGTTTTACTCCTGCAAAAATACAGAGCATTTCTGTGGAAAAAAATACCACTGAGAAGAATTCACTGTGACTGCTAGAAATCAAAATAAATAAATAGCTTTAATTGGAAAAAGAATATTTGAAACCACAGTGCACAGTTTTGTGGGCAAAGCAAATCTGTTAGCCAGTCTTTTAATAAGCCCACATTGTACTGGATTCAATTTAGCTTTTCTGCGAACATGGACATAACCTGTTAATTATTTAACACACCTCTGGTAAAGCAGGAATGCTGTAAATAGAAGGTAAACTCATAAAACAAAAGCAGTGCTTTGTTTTTGCAACTAGATGATAAGTTAATGGAAAGGATTGCTATCACAGCACAAATTCTGTAAATGTTATACACACAGAAATCATGAGATCAAAAATTTATGATTCCAAGAGAGGTATTAGCTTTATCATGTTGCGTAATGCAAATGACAAGTTTTTCTTCTGGAATGGTTTTTATGTAAAGTGTGTGCTCTCAGTCCAGCTCAGCAGCATTGCTGTGGGAATTTCACTTTATGAAATTCTTCACTTCATTTCACTACAATTCTTTCTCTAGAAGGAATTTCTTTTTTTCTCTAGACAGAAGCAGTGCATATGTGATATATGTTCTGAGCTCATGACTGAGGAACGTGAATGCAAGGTCAAACCATACTTTCATACACTCTGTTGTAGGTATTGCATGTTAGTGCACCAAAATTTAATGAATTTATTTAAATGAAGAATGAGCAATAGCTCATAATTGCATCAGGGGTGGAAAAGCACTTTGCATTAGTTAATCTACCTTGGTATGTTACAGGTTTCACTTGCTGATTATTCCAAGCTTTGCACTGAGTGAAGGTGACAGAGGCTACGGAGCACCAGCCCACAGAGGCATGAACAGCCAGCTGCTGGGGTCACCCCCTGCTTTCCTGAATTTCTCTGTCTGAGCAGGCTCCTAGGGCTAACCCAGGCCACAACACTGGCAACCTGCACTGAATAGATTTGCTGCATTATCAAGAGCAGCATAGCCCTGTTAGGCCAATGCCAGCTGGTGAGGGACAGACACGGTGTGCGGTGTGTCTGCTGCAGCTGACTGAGCTGCAGGCAGCTCAGCACACCTTCCCCTCCAAAGGCTCCTGGAGGGCTGTCCCAGAAGGCAGCAGGACACCAAATCTGCTCCCTCCTGACCCCCCAGGACACCAAGCCCCACCTGAGTCAGCCCAACAAGCCTAGACACTGACTGGCCCCTTTCCTGGAGATGGGACAGCCTCCCTGGGCTCCACTGGTTCCCAGCATTCAGTCCAGACAGCCTGGGCACCTTCTTCACCTGAAGTTCCCCCCACATCATTTCCTTTGCCCTTCAATCCCACTCTTCTCTGTCTAGAAGCAGCTTACAAGCCCAGGGAGGTTCCAGCTGCCAGCACATTTCTGGCTGCATTTGTCACACTCCCACAGCAGTGTGGGTCTGCAGACAGACCCCTTTTGAACAACCCCGGAGGCCAGTGCTGCTCCAGCTCAAAGGAAAGGCAGTCTGAGGAGCACAGGCATCCTCTATGGGATAATTCCCCTATTTGTCAAGCTCTCGTTACCTTCCTTCCATAAATCTTTCCAGCTTCCTTTCCACACACAGTGGAAACTTAAACTGGGCCTGCCTCCACTGTTAAACTTTCACTGAAGGCAAAACTTTGAGTTTATTATATTCTGCCACTTGAGGAAAGCAGGGATTTGAATACTAAATAGAGCTCCATAATCCGTAGCCATGTAATTGTATGTTACGCCAGTAACTTCTGTTAACAGCGGAATTCAGGCAGAGGCACCAAGCTGACATGGAGACAAGGGCTGCTGCTGGGAAAATGGGGGGAAAAAAGGATGTTGAGGAGGAAAGGGGGAGGGAGGAAAGAGGAGTGTCGCTGAGAAATATGTGAGTCCTGGAAAAGCAGTAATGGAGAGCTGCTGGGAAAGTAAGCGGAGGAGACAGACTGGTCAAGGAGGCTTTGTGGCAACATGGAGATGGGAATCCTGGAAGAGCCTGCTGGAGTAGGTGGCTGATGGCACCCAGAGAGACCTCATTAGGAAAACACAAGGACTGGAGCACTGTTTTGGTAGCTTGTTCCCCTGAAAGTCTCACCTACACTCAGAGGGAATCTGTGAAGTTGAAAAAAGTCACTCAAGTGTATCATACCTTTTTTGTGTGATGCACATCTCCAGAAGATGTGGAAGAGTTTTAGACAACTAGTAGTGCAAGGCCACATGGTAGGAGAAAGGCAGATGAACTCTTTGGTGAGGAACTTGAGCAGAGGTAGAAATAAGCTCGAGAGCTGCTGCCTTCTGACCTGTCCAGCATGGAGTACCCACACAGGGCTGTGATGCGTTCATTTACACCAGGATTCAGGTGCTGTGGAAAGATGGTGGGACCAGATGTGAAGACCTAGCAGAAAAGGCAGGATTTTCTTGCAGAGTTGTGAGCCTTGCCAGGCATTTGGGCTGAGCTTTGCTATAGGGTTGCAGATTCTGCATTTCCCGTATGATAATAAGCTCACACAAGCAGCAGTGAAGGCACTGGAATATGTCTGCTTTTCTTATTTCTTTTATACTATATGTCCCTTCTCATTAGACATGCAAGGATCACATTTCCAGTTTAGGATGCATGAGTGAGAACAAGGACAGAAAGATAAGAGAATTGTGCAAAGCCTCATCCCTCTGCTTTTTTATTACCCTTGTCATCTATCAAGAGACTGACTGCTTCTTTTGCTTTTGCTTTTTTTTTTTTTTTCCCCTCCAGCATATTTGTAAATGTTATTTACTTATTGTCACTAGCTCCTTCGGGCTGTCTACTTTAATTTTATATCACGAATTGTGACCGGCAGCATTTTGTTGCTGCTTCTTTCTTTATTAATTTGTATCTTACTGCTCCAGCAACAATAAACAGTCTTCAGCCCTCCCATAATTTGTGGTCCATTTTGGATCAAAATCTCACAGGAATATTTATAGAATTCCAAGCTTAGCAGGGATGGGAATGTACTGTGAGCATTGCTATTGGCATACCCACACTTCTGATTCAAATCCTGGCCCCTTTTACACAGAGGAAAAGATTATGCAACAGTATCACTACCAGCACTATCATATTTCTCTTCACATCACTAAGCATCATCATCAGCACATTCCTAAAAATTTTGCTAGCATTTAGAACTTCCATAGTTCAAGTATGTCATATAGACCTAAAAATAATTCTTTACCCTTTAAGCACTTTGGACAGAAATTTTTTTCTGAGTCTTGAGCAGTTCAGAAAATCTTCCTTGAGCCAATTTACCATGCAGGGTTTATGCCATCAGAATTATTATTCTTCTCATGTGACTGGCCTTGCCAACTTTCTCTAGAGTCAACATGTACATGTTTATGTACCACTGAATTGGCTATCTTTTATCTGTGAATACGGTAATGGGATTAGAGGCTTGACTCTTTCCCTATTTAATACTCTGTTTCTGACAGTTCTCATTCCTAGTTCTCTTAATTTGGACCATCACATTATCTACAACCAGCCTGTAAACCTGAATGTGATGGTCTGATTATTAAAAATTACTGAAATCATCTTCTCTTTCCACACTTGATCTTCTTTAAATACCCATGTCTCACCACAAATAAAATCTGTAAGAGCAATTCTTAGGCCTGTCTTTGTGCAGAAGTGCTAATAAAAGCAATAAAGAAAGTAGGTTTTGTCATGAAAAACTTGTTTGTGTGTGCAGAGTAGGTATTTAACTACATTATGGGACGTTTATTCATGTCTCTTACTAGTAATAATGAAGAAGCTATGTTCTATGAAGGGAAGTTCTCCAGACACATTTGGCTACAGGGATCCCCAGAAGGCACACAGTATTGCAGCAGCTCTGGATTTCTATTCTTTTTCACTAGCATGAATTGAAACTACAGCCTCTACAGTACAATATATTACATTAAAACATAAAACAGGTATAGCTGAGGGGAATAAGAGGAAGGAAGAAAGGCCAGAAATCTGTGATATTAACCCAAAAGAATTAACTTGTTTTCAAATGTGTTTAATTCCTGTAGGCTTGAGTTACCATGTTTTAAAGCACCACTCTTTTTCTTAAAGGTATTAGTCAGGGTACAGGAGCAGCGAGATAAAAATAAGATTGGATAAACACGCCTGCGGCTCAGATCAACACCCGTTAAGCAAAAATCTGCCTGTCATTATGCCTGCTTTGTATGCCATCACTGTTGATCCCTGAGTGCAAGGATTCATGGCATTATCACAGCTTCCTTCTCTAGACCTAAATGCTGGCTTCACCACCATTTGTTTTTTTATTATTATAGAGTAGGAAAATTGAACGAGTCACACTGCCTACACACACTGGCTGATGCATTTGTACTCAGCAGTCAGAGCCAAAGGTTGTCTAAATGATACACAGAGTGACGCTTTGAAAATTCACGATAAAATGAGATCCCCCTCTCATTTCTAAATTACTGTTCTTCCTACTTGCAAATGCATACGAGGCATCCACACCAGGAAACAAGCTTTTTTGCTATGCCAGGGCTGATGGTTCAAATGAGGACTTTTTTTTTCCCATCACATCACCAATTTAAAGAGAAAAAAACCCTCTCTGTAAGATTTGTTGCACTAGAAATACACAGCGAAAACATCATAAAAGGACTATTAATGACTATTAATTCTTAAGGGTTTTAAAGTAATTTCTTCAAAACACTATTACATTTTTATTGAACTTGTTCAGGTTTTTTAATAGATTTTAAGGCTAGAAGGGACTACCAAATCATTTAATCTGACCTCCTGTATTACTCATAAAATAGCATCCAGTTAGTCCTGTCTTGAGCCCATTGCATTTGTCTGAGTCACACACACCTTTCAGTCTCAGCTCATTCATTCTGGGGGATTCCTGGGCAGAATTGCCTTTTCAAAATATGGATGGAAGTCACATTTGAAATGGAAAGAAAGGAATCCTGTCACTGCTTTTTTCCAGGAAAAAAAAAAAAAAAAAGACAGAAATTGTGAGAAATAAAATTCCTGTAAAGCATTTGAAAACATGGAAATATTGATTACCAGGACTCCTCTTAACAAGTAAAGCTATAAATTGTTTTCCATTGTCCCTTAAGCCTTAACAGTCTGTCCCATGGCCTGAACTAATTATAGTTATCTAATTAGGTCACAGTTTCTGAAACTAACAAGTCTCAAGACCTCTTGTATTTTTGAGGTATCTCCTTTGGTATGAAACAAATTGCATCCCAGAAGTGCCTAGTTTTCTTCATTAATTAATGAAGAAAGACTATTAGCTCAGTTACAGACAGCTGTGCTTGGGCAAATGAGTCTTATTCACAATGACTTGGTATTTAGCTGTCAAAAGGAACAAAAGTTAGAAGACCATTATGTAGCATTTCTCTGCTTCACATAAAGCTCAGGGGATCTTCAGTACAATGAGTATGAGAACCTGGGATAAACTGCAAATTTAACCTGTTAAAAGGTCTGAGAGGTGCTAGAAGAAAAAGTCATCATGAGGAACACGTTAAAACAGTTCCTTATTCAGGGTTAGAAGCACCTAACAAGTACCAATGAAAGAAATGCTTATCCTTCAACTGAATTCTTAAAAGACAGGGCTCTGCAGGAAATAATTCTCTCTCAAGACTTTGTTAGCATCTATGTGCAGCCATGAAATCGTTGGACCAGAAAATACAGGCAGTAATCCAGCAGCAACACACAGCACAGTGCAGCCTTCATTATCCACCAGCCTTGCTCAAATCGTGGCTGCACCTTCATGGTGGCTGAGCCCACTGACAGCAACCCCAAACTGCTAATGGGTCACATACCATCCTAAAGTGGAAAAGATGCCACACGTGGCCATACCTCTGCTATTGTTAAGGAAAGTGCTGGGGAATAGGGGAAGGCAAACATACTGGCCTCTCACCCCCACAAGCCAAAAATAGCTTGTATTTGAAACATGACTGGACAACCTGGAACCTGTGAGACACAGAGGATTATGTTGGAGGCTCTGCAGCAGACTTCAAAAAGTTTAGTCACTATGCAATAACCTTTCTTTGACACTGCATGCCCAGAGTATTTAGTTTAGGTTTGGATTTCTCACTCACACCAAGCTCCCAAGGAGCCGCTTCCATCGATAATGCTTTATCTCTGATTGGTTAAAAAACTCCATCCTAAGCAAGTCCATCTTAGTTATATATGCCATCATCAACTCCCATCTGGATTGTACCAGTGCATTTTATCTGAACATGAAGTAATCAGACCTTCAGAGATACCTACTAGCTGATTACAGTGAACAAATTACATTACTTTCTCCACTGACTCCGCAAAATATTGAATTAAGTTCAAGATTGCAGTGTTTATATTCAAAGTACTCCTGGGACCTCACAAAGTTCTGTCAAAATGAAGCCTTATGGGGTAAGAAGAAAAGCTATTTGCCTGAAAAAGAACAGCCTTGTGGTCTAATTTGCACCTCCTGAATCCCACCAAGCATTCCACTACTTCCTCCAAAGTGTATTTTATACTTACCTAAAAAAAAATAAAGATTCTACAAAAAAAAGCTTGTGAACATTCACCCCCTTTCCCCAGGGGTGAACTGGGAGAGCAAATGTTATTTGTGGCAGTAAATACTTCAGGATTTTGATGACAGTAAAACTGCTACCACAGTGAACACGTTCTAGATGTTGCCATCTCTGACAAAAATTGTCATCTTTAGATGGATTAATAATCATAGAAATGACATTAATTCTTCTTCCTTTGCTACTTATTATTCAGCTACTCTTTTCCTGACTTTTATTGCAGTTAGAGCTCTGAAATGGACCAGAGAAAGTATATGCAAATAATCCCTTCTATTTATAATGAAATAAAATGGCAGTATATACTGTAACAAACTTGCTTCTATTAGAAGTGCCAATTTCTCAGGCAGACACATGAAGGACAGATTTTCCCCGGTTTACTTCTGCCTAGGAAAGACTCACTTGTCCCCCTTCTCCACCAGACCACTCCTGAGGTTTATTACTAACTGAAAGATTATATCTGTAATAATACTATTTTCCTACAAGGTAGTGCCCACCAGGAATAACAGATTAAATCGTGTTCAAGCTTAGACAACTGTTAGCACACACCACAAGAATTCGTTCCTGCCAGTTTTAATGATTCTGTCTGAGTGTTTACAGAGCCTGCTTCACAGAAGCGCTAACTTGCTTTGCAAACCTTTCGCACGTAAGAAACTGGGGAAGGGGGGAAGAGAGAGAAAGAGAAAAAAAACAATTTTACACACACAGAACAAAGATGCAAAAATTTTACTGTCTGTAAGTGAAATACTGGTACTAGTTGTGCATAGGGATTTCAGGGAATTTGCAAGGATCATTCCCCCCAAAACAGATTCTATGCTTTCGTCTTGTTTTTCAACCACCTTTAGGAGAGTGTTAGCTCCAAAGGTTGGATTTCTAATTGCTCAATGATGAGGGGCAAGGCAGAGTGACCCTCTGGTGGGGAGGACTGTAAGTGGGGGATCTGGCAGCCATCAGAGCACAACAGCCATTAACAGCACTTCCCAAAGAGCCAAGGCAGGGGAACAGCAAGCACTGTTCCTGAAACCAAATTCATCAATGTCAATGTCATCCTTGCTAGCTCAGATGCACAGCTTTCAGCTGGCATATTTATTATTAATTATTATTAAATTTATTTATTTAAGTGTGCTTTGCATAGATAGACACAGTGTCAGTCACCAAGGACTTAATATCTAAATTAGTTAGGACAAACAAACACAAGATGAAACAACACTGTAACGAAGAGCATGTGAGGGGATTACTAATGAAGAGAGAAAGAGAGAAGTAATTGTTTGAAGTGGTGAGTTAAGTGAGTCTTTAAAGAAGAACCCATGGATTTTAAAACCAGTAATTATGATCATTAAAATAATCTAGGACAGCCATTTTATACGATGCCAAGAACAGGCTGTAATGTCAAAATGGACATTCACTGAAATATTTCAACCTAGGTCTTGAACCCACCTTACAGGTGGAATTCAATTCCATGTCTATTCACATCTTTCTGTGATTATTTTGCTTCCTGAAGAATAGGCAAAAAAAAATATTCAGAAGATGATTTCCTGAGAAATTCCAAGAGGTTTTCCTGATATTGGAAAAGAGATCCAAATTCTAAAGAGCAGCAAGAAGAAAAGATAAGGCAAGGGAATAAATGGAGCAAGTGGATTTAGAGGGAATCGGAGTATGCCTGATCAGGTGAGAAACACACAAGGTGATCATAGAGTAAATAGCCTTACAGGCTTTTAGTGATCTAACTATTAAAAGGGCTGGAGGTAGAAAGTGCAGAATTAATATCGTATGTTTAGAGTACCTGAGAAGGATAATAACTGTATCAGCAAAGCACACTAGATAAAACGACAAGGGAACAAGTAGGGCATGTAGGCCAAATGAGATCTAAAATGTCTTTGGCTCCTTAATAAAGAGAGGCTTTTGTCTGAGGTCTTTTCCATTTCCAGATAGAACAGACCAGCAATTTCTATCATTTATTAGATAAACCAGAATCCATTCTTCAGTGAGTGACTAGATATATGTTTGAATTCTTCCAAAAAATGATAAAAGCAGAAGAGGAAACTACAAGGACTCCCGAGCTTTGAAGGTCAGCTACTTCACACTGGAGCATCATGTAGACTTGGTTAAAGCAACTGACAAAGAAATTACAGGAGAATAAGAGACTTTCCAAAGGTCATTTTATCGGATCTGCTCCCTCTTAAGTACATTATTAAAAGATTTCTTTTAATCTTGATCCTGCTGTCCCCTTTGGTGGTCATCTCAAATTGGCAACCCTTCAATTTCTTTCCATAATACCAAAGCTGTGCTTTAGTAGAGGCTCCCTAAAGCCCAAAATGGCTCATAAAACACTGGGGTTTCTGGTTGCTTTACATCAGAGTCTGCAGATGTTTCGGAGCGCATGTGAGCTGAGTCTGGCCTGTGCAGGTGTGAGTCCAGCTTAATAGTTTTCTTAGGCTTCAGAAAAGGACCATTTAGGAATAGAAACCAAAACTGGAAGCCAGAGGGCAAATATTTTCAATATCTGCTACTCTTTCTGTGGTAGCCCTCTGCTTTCAGGAGTAGGATTCTTAAAATTGTCTTGTATGGCTTTGATTCAATCTCTGAAGTGCATTTCTGTAACAAAGAAATACTGTTACTGGGATCTAGTGTCATGGGAAACAAGATTCTCAGATTATAGGGCACAGGCACACCTCCTTTTCCTGCTTGTAGCTATGTAGCTCACTTTTCCCCCTGCAAAGATGACTTGTGGCACTGACAGCAAATTCTGACATAGAAAAATGATGTCGGAGTAGCATTTAATCTCTTTTCACCTGTTCTTTATGAACTCTAAGTCCTGGAAACAAGAACCATGCTCATGTTATTAAATATCCCTACCAGCAATCCTATCTATGTACTACCAGAGAACCACTTCAGTGTGATTCCTTCGAGCGTATTTCTCCCATCCTGCAGTCTCAAGAGCCTGCCTAAGGCACATGCTTATTCTTGTTAGATCTCATTCAAGCACATTTGAGACATTGCTCCGAGGTCCAGAACACTTTTCCCAGGGCACTGGATATATTTTTCTCTCATGAAGAATTAATATTATTATCACCATCAAAAAAAAAAGGAAATCTAAAAAAAGCCCACAGAAAGTGTTATTTTAAGCATGCACATTTGCAGGAAAGTCTCAGAATTCAGGGAACTTCTTTGTGATAAGGGAAAATAGTAAGAAGAAAGAAGCCTTTATCAACAATAATAGATGGAGATTGTTCAAAAGCAGAGCCAAAAGCTGAAAATGCTGATAGGTCATATTCCAAGTAGGGTGTACAGACATCTAATAGACCGTAACTTTATGCTTTGAGAAGATATAATCACAGAGAAATTCTTTGCCTGGGATCTGATGCCTAAAGAAAGGGTGCCCATTTGTAAATGTACAGAATGTCTGAGCAGAAGTGCCTTGTGTACCTCCTCCTATCCTGCTCTCATGTTACACCTGGAACAGTAATATGACCATAATACTGGTAACAGACCCCACAGATCTGCTTTGCAAGCACTACTTGCCAGGAGACTAATGTCCCTTCAGTTCTTTTAGCCCCTCTCTGGCGTTCCCATGCCTCCCACACCCTCATCTGAGTGTTGGAAAGTCACATATTCCAAAAAGAGAAGTATCTTGTGTCCTGTTTTCACCCCAGCAGGACCAGTTCTATCCTCTGACCTAGAGGCCATGAAGGGCAAGCTGTGAACTTTGACAAGTCCTGCTTGTGGATTCAAGGCATTCACTCTGCCTCCATACAGGTTGTATGGTGCCACGTGGTTGCATCCCCTTAATTTGGGACTTGCTTGGGGTATCTCACTTTCCTGATGCACGTTGTTGTCCCCAGCCTGCCATGGAGCACAGGAACTTGGAGTGGGATGCTGTTTGAAAGGAAGGTTTGAAAGGTAATAGCCACACCCAGCTCTTCAATGTATTTCTTCCATTCATGAATATAGAGAAAACCCAGAGAAAATTAAATAACTTACTCTTAGAAAGCTCTTAGATATCACTAAATAAGGCATGGACCATTGACCATCTTTTTAACAGTAGTTAAATGTGAGCCCCCATATGTATTAATTTTTTATTATTATTTTATATAACTGGAGCCCATTTTGATGTTCCCTCCTGCTTTTAAGTAGAGATTGTGCGTGACACTTGATAACTTGTACAACCTGTACGGTAACTCCTTTATCAAGCTGCCTATCCGGGCACAGGGGTGAATAGAAACAGCCATGTGGAGAAACATAATGGATGAAGAGGCTAGGCCATAAAAACAGCAGTTTGTGTTTCTAAAATTGAGCAAAAACCTACCCGAGTCCATCCTTAGCTTTGAACATAAGGATGACTCACTGGATGCCAGTGGCTGCATTGATACTGATGAATGAAACGGACCAAGGCCTGGCCTCTGATCTGGAGACCAATAATCCCTGCACAGCACATATCAATACAGCTGAACTCTCTTCCATGTAAAGTACAGGCTACAGCCAAACCCTGATAAACTCTGTCTGGGGAGTTCTTAGCCCTGCCAAGGACTGTGCTGACCATTTAGCAGCATGCAGACCCCCGGAGCAGGGCTCAGGCGTCTCCCCTAAACTTATTCCACTTTCTAATATGAGCTATAAACTGCAGTAGTATAAAACTACAGATATGATCACAGAAATTATGCAAGTTGTCAAATGCAATGGTGGGGTGCAAACACATAGAGCTGTTCACAGTAGACCTCTGCAAGCAACTGGAAGAACCCCATGTACTGCCACAGAGATTGATTAAAATGATTAATTGTTTTGTTCCTGTACTTGAACATGGTTAGGTCTGTTTTCAGGGGGGAAAAAAACCTGCATTCTCCTAAATACTTAATGTTTTTAATTTATTTTTACATCTGTAATTAATTGTAGGTACCTCTTTACTTACATGTAACTAAAGGGGAAAAAAAGAGATTAATTTCTGAACAAATATATAAGAGTTATTGTTTTAGTTTGAAAACGGAGGAGTCTGAAACAGAGTGATAATATTTTTTAAAATGCTATAAAAGGTAAAAAAGTCCAAACAACAATAATGGAGATTTTCTGACAATCACAACTTGCAATAAAATCTATTAAGGAAAAATAAGTTGGAAGAAAGTGCATTAAAAAAAGAGTCTTAAGAACATTGTGCTACGAAATTTGATTTTAACACTGAAACTTTCTTCTCTGCAAACTAAAATCTGTCTTTAAAACATGTGCAGAAGGGGGTGCAGATATAAATGAACTACAGCCAAAACAAGAGCTGTATAGTCAGTACCACAGTACCACCTTGTGGGGAAATAAAAATGGCTTCAGTATTGACTTCCACTGCACAGTTTGAGGAAATACCCATCATATAAACATAAAATTATAACTAAGATAAATGAAACAGACTCAGACATCAGCAGTGTATGTGATGCATGATTTCTTCCACTGCCAAATTACTTTTTTTGAAGAACCCATGTTCCAGATAAAATCTTTCAGAAGTCTTCTGTAAAAACTTCCTGGAAGAAAAATATCTTCTTTTACATTTGCTTGTGTTCTTTACTTGACTTCCATTTGCTGCAAATTTATTTCTCTAGTTACACTGAATCAAGAGAACAATTGCATCAGGCATGTCAAATTCCACCCACACAAAATGCTTCATAAAGTTAAAGGCTATGACACAAATAAACTAATGCCAGGATCTTTGAGATGACTTTTTTTATTGCTTTTCTGCAACTGATGTAGATATTAGAGACACTAATATTCCTGAATACATCTGAAGAAATAAGATTATCAAATCCTCAGATCCCCAAAGGGAATTATCATCTGCTTTTCTCCATTTCTTTCACATAGTGAAAGAAATTTGTATGATAAAGTAATTGCTGGTTGTCAGAAAAAATAGTTGCCCAGCCATCATATTTTAAGAGCTGTATTAAATGCAATTTTCACCCTTTCAAATATAACTTCTTTTAGGCATCTCTGAATTTAATGTCCTTAATAAAGCAAAGCAACTAGTTCTTTCTTTCCCAAGTTATCGGGTATTGACAAATGGAGATGGGGGCGGGGAGAGAGGGGGAGAGGAGAATGGGGAGGAAGTATTCTTTTTGGGATTTTGTTGGGCTATTTTATATTTTCTTCCAATATAAAAAACAAGCTTAAACTTGCTTGTGTTCTTGCTGTGGAGAACCTGCCATTAATGGGAACAGTGCAGGAACAAACCCACAAGAAATTAAACAAAATTGTATTCAGGTTTACTCATCACACAAAGTTAGGCTGTGACATTTAGACATCTAGAGTTTGAGGACTCATCCACCTACAGCTATTCTACTAAGACTGATACTGGCTTTAGCTGGGCTGGGGTCAGATCCCAATAGTGGGACTCCCCTCACCTTACTTTAAGTAAGAAATTGGGTGAGCAGTCCAGTTGCCCATACACACCTACCCAACATCTCAAATTTCCCAGAATATGCTTCCTGGACCTTCAGCTCATGACCTGCAGCACATTTAACAGCCCCATGCAGAGGTCACAGAATCCCTGGGGGTCTCCAAAGTCACTAAATGGCTATTACTGGCAAGCTGAACCAAGCATTAGGAGTCTAACTGAAGTTTGTCACATGGGCTTGCAGTAGAGAAAAAGACATCTCCAAAGAGTAATTCATGTCCTAACATATTTGGAAGAAATGCCCTCTGAAGATGGCTGTCTCTCCTTACTGATCAAAGAAGGCACTTTGAAATCATCTAACTTTCAGGGGATCACATTTTGATGAGATTAAACTGAAAGTTAATGTGTAAGAGATTATAGACTTTGCCTATTTTTGCATGCTGACAATATCAGCAGTGTTGGTTGTTGTTTGGGTTGCACGTTGTACATATTATTTGCATAATGTGATCTGACCTATAATGCATACATTATTCCAGGATACCAGGCAGCTCAGATGCCATTAGTGATGGCAGTACCAGCAACTGAGGTCTGACTGCCAGGGACTGTTCATATGCATTAACAGTGCCTCTGCACCCACCGGCTCTTTTAGGATCACATGCTCTCTTCCCAATGAAGGCAGCACCCCTCTACTCCAAACATGCATTTCATTTGCCAGAAAAACAGAAAAAAATTATGCCTCCCTCTCAGCATGTTCTCCACCTCCACAAACCAACACCCTAAAGTCATGGCATCACACAAATTCGCCACATTCAATCTCAATCTCCACATTCCCAGACTCCCTCAGGGTGGATCTGGCACACATCCCAGAAGTGGATGTCTTTCTACAAGATGCCACCACCAGGCGCACTGACCTTGGAGGGCCTGCCATGCCGCTGGCCATGTATACCCCACAGTCTGGGAGACTCACAGACATTCCCCGATAAAATATATGCAAGTCTTGAAGTTACCATTTCAGACTAGCTTTGAAGCTATAGTTTGAGTTTTCCACCACAAAACCATGAGATCTATGTATTTATTTTTTTTTTTTTACAAAAGTTCATTTTCCTTCCTCATCATGACTAGGGACCAATGGACACAGACTGAGATTCCCAAGAGGGCACACACCTCCAGGTCTCATCAAGGTAAACGAATTAGACAACAACATGCTGAGATTATGCCAAGAGTTAGGTCTTAGAGAGTTAACTGGCTCATCACATCTATTACATTGATCTGTTGAAGTAACAGCTACAGTTATGGCCTGTAGAAGAAGGCTGCCTTTATGAAACAGGTCTGGAAGCTGCTAGAGGAAACATGAAAAATTTTGGTGATTTATCACTTTCCGATTTACTGTGACTTTTGCTTCTATATGATCTCATTTAATTGGGAGCATCATGCATAAAACAGAAGACAATGTCCGTATTTCATTACCAAACAAGTGATACAATGATATAAACAGTTTATTTCCTTCTCCTATAATTTTATTTGCATTATTCTTCCACTGATAAAAATGCGTTGTCTTGATTACAGATGATTTTGACTGATCATTTTTTTAAGATACCTTCTAGAAATACCATCCTAACAATGCATAGCAAAGCACATTAACAAGTACCTCTTTAAAAGAACCAGATCTTTTTGATTTTTATGTTACAGAACACTGACTTTCAGCACACATAACATATGATGCACATATCAATTAGAAATATGATTATCTGGTGGCATCTTTGGGTCCTCTGTGTGCATTCAGAGTCTGTTTTCCAAACACATCAACAAGCAACCAGAAGGCAGAGCCACACAGAGCACGTGCCTGTGCACCCAACCAGGCTGGAGCTGCAGGTCCATGTTTCACACTCGTGCCACTGGTTATTGCAAACCACACAAGAATCAGGGTGCCTTCTGTGAGGTATTTCCAGCCTCCTAGCATATTTGCTAGGAACATAGTACAGCCGAGGTTGGAAGGAACCTTGAAAGATCATCTGGTCCAACCTTGGGTGGGAAAGGGAGGCTAGATGAGATTATCTAGCACCCTGTCCAGTAGTGTCTTGAAAGCCTCCAGTGAACCTGGATATGTTGTTCTAGTCAATGACTATTCTCACTGTAAAAAAATTCTCTCTTGTATCAAGATGAAACCTCTCCTGGCACAACTAGTTCCCACTACACCTTTTCTTCCCTATGAAGAGAGAGACTCCATCCTCTCTGGAGAAGCCCTTTAAGTACTAGAATACTAGTACTAGAGATTTTCTCTTGAGCCTTCTCTTCTCAGGGAGAAAAGAACTATCTGCTTCAGACTTTCCTCATAGGCAAGTTCTCCATTTGACTGAGAGCTATGTATGTTCCTTGTTTCTGTCAGTTCGAGCTGGTATGAAAGCAGAAAGTAAGAACACAGAACATCTATTCCTGTTTCTCATTTAAATAGCAGAATAGATCTTCTAGAAGAAAAATTTGGAAGGTAAGTTCCTCATACACAGGAGCCTTAGTGTACGTGTTCTCAGACTACATTAGTCATTATCCCCATTATGTGATGAAGGTCACAAACAGTTTCCCCTCTTATTTCCAGTCTGCTGCTCCTGTGCTTTGTGATACTCCACCCACTTTTGTCTTGTATAAAACATACAAGGCTGTCAACTTCCTTTTCCAAAATTGTTTAAAAATCATACCTGCAACCATTCCCTTCACTTGCTCTGATTCATGAGTTAGAAGTTTTAAAATATGAAAGATAATGACATTACTTCTCCAAGAAATAAAATACCAAAAATTTCTCCTACCTCCAAATTTCACTTCCTTCTTTAGAACACAACCTTAACTATACAATCCAATGCAATTTTTACTAAATCTTAAACACAGTTCATTTCAATCTATACTCAGGTGAAGAAATACCATTAAAAGAATTTGTTACATTATTTACACTTTTAATAGCACATTTTTGGTTAACATATGATTAGAAGATACCTCTCCTTAGGCAATGAATACAATACTCCGCTTTCACAGATAGTTATCACAAGTAAATTATTTCACTTATCAGGACCATCCAGTGAAGTGGCTTGCCCAATTTCCAAGGAATATTTACAGCTCTCCAATCTGTATGCACTAACAGGGTTCTTGTGCAAAAAGAAGTTTCCTTTTACATGAATATCATTTTCCATCAATACTGTTTACGTCCACAATATCTTTATCTTTCCAATCTCTTTAAACAGGGGCAACATATATCCTCTCTGTTTCACAAAACTAAACATGCCAATTTGTTTTATATTCCCTTCTGTGGTAAGCCCTCTCTTATCTTGACCATATTTGTAGCTCTTCTCTGCAACTAGTTAGGTCTCAATTCATTTTTCTTGGAAAGCAGGTACCAACATGGCTGAGCCTTTCAGATGAGGTCTGCGTAAACTTGTATAGCTTTATTGGACGTATCATGTGGGATATATAAGCTTGCACATTTTCTAGATGCATTACCTACAAGACTCACATTCCTCCTAAAACCAGTTGAAACATGCAAGTTGCAATCTTTTTCACCTCTTCCTCATAAGTCTTTTACAGGATAACAAGATGTTATGAGTTCTCAAATTAATTCATGAACTTGCACTCTAATATTTTAAATACTAGCCACTTTATTTCTCTTACCCTTGGAGTCGTCTAATTTTTCCCATTTGATATTCTTACCCTTCTCTCCATTAACTATGCTGTCTAAACTTGTGTCTTCAGAATCACTGTCACACTCCTAATTCTCTTATCAACACCGTTAATGAAATTACTAAGAAGCTTCCTCTCAAAATTCAATCCTGAAAAAAAAAAATCTATTAGTAACTTCATTCCAATAGTCCCCTTTTGATAGTCTCTACTGTCTCCTAACTACTCCCCTACTCTCCTTAACCACTTTCAGTTCTTTTAATGACTCTTATCATGTCCTGATTAATTAACGATTTCCCACAAGACAATATATCAAATACATTCAAGATAGTTCTACCCATTCCCCTTGCCTAAAAATATCACTGAATTTATCAAAAATGATCTTTTGTTAATCTGCGATAATCTACCTTTGATTAAAAAGATGTGACATTTCATTCCATTTACCTCCATGCTCTTTATTATTCTCTCCATCACATTTTATTTTAAAGCCTACTGAGAGCAGACCAAAAGACACTTAGATGTCTGGATCTGGTTTTGCATCTTTCTAAAACACCTTTGCTACGTTATAGCTACCTACATTTACACCTTTCTCTAACACATCTTCTATCAGCAATTTCATGTACCATATCTTTCAGACCTCTCAGTTCAAGATCAGCCAGTCTACAGCCATCTATCTCACTCTTCCCTGTGCTAAATTTGTTACTATCTTTTCCCTCCTGGCCACTGTAGCCAAGCCCAGCTGCTGATAGCTGCAACAGAGGAAATGTGTTTGTTTGGTTTCAGGACTGAATCTAGATAGTCTCTCACCTTTACTTTGCCCTTACTGCACAGTGGCTGCATTACTTCTTTCCGGCTCTCTTGGTGGTTTAGACTGCTGAAAAACTCTGGGAGATATAACACGCGTCAGATTAGGAGGTAAAAAAAGGTTCAGAAACAATTGTGATCATTTGAGTTTCTGTAATACTCATACAATAGAACTTTTCCTTTTACCAAAGTGAATACAATTCCTTGCATGCAATTGAGTTTGGTATTTAGCAAAGCAGCACATGCTTTTATTTTGCAAGGCTTTTTTTAGGTTTTTTTTGTAATATATGCATTTTATCACAAATAATAAAGAACACCACCACTGAAGGAATTAATAGCTATTTAGAAGACTTTACATACTGTGTGGAAGTCTTCCCAGAAAGTGAAAGAGGCAATAAAAATACATGAAGCATGCTGGGGCTGCCATCTCGGTGTAATTGGCAGAAGACACCCTTGTGCTGTTTCCCAAGACTTCACAAACCATTTTAGTGCAAGACAGAATTGAAGAAATCATTGAGATTCAAAGTGGAATCTAACACACACAATATTGCAACCTGCTCTTGGGAAATATTAATGTACGAGCCAAAGGAGTTGCATGAGAAGAGTGCATTAGGCAACAACTTGGCCATGCTGAGAAACAGAAATCTTTCAATATCATCACAGTGATTTGTCCTCATGAGATATTTTCATTGTACCTGCACTGGAACAAGCAGCGGGCTCCTCCCATGTCCCTCCCAGCTGGGACATGAATTTGTAGTGCACGTGTGTTCCATAGTGTTCTCCATACTACTGTCACCAGGAACCTGCTCTGGTCTCACACTTGGAAGGCAATGCTCAAGACAGTTCATCCACAAACTCCTGTCACAGTTATCCAGGCTAATTCCACTCCTTTTAATTCCTGCAGGTTGCCTATGAATAGCACACACCCAGACACTTTCCAACACACAGGTTGATGACTCGCAATCAGTTCTAAAGGTGGAGTCAAGATCTTTAATCACAGTGGGTTCCCACAAACTGAAACTACGTAACTTCATATTTACAGGACAATATTTAACAGGGACAAAATAGAGTCAGACTTGGAAGAAATATATTCCTGTGCTTAATCTAGAAGGGAACCTCTTTTGTTGTAGGCATTCCACTTGTAGGTACCATCCACCATGTTCCACCACTGTTTTCTAGCATCAGTCTTCAATCACTTAAAGCGAGACATTTTAACCAACTTAAAAAAAAATTGCATATCCTGAAAAAACAACACAAGGTAAAATCTTTCAAAAGAAAAAATCACTTAGCTTTTTTCTAAATTAAGTTAGTGGAAAATAATGCTGGTTCACTCCTCTTAAAAATCATCTACAATTGTTAGAGTAATTTTAAAGGAGCTGGACAAAGAGTAGCCAGGATAATGTATCTGTGCCTTTGCTGTATTCATGAAAATGTGTCCAAATTCTAAGCTATACAACTCTGTATATGTTAGATAAATTTTCATTAGGATATGCAGATATTAGGGCTAAGTCTCAGGTCTGTTAAGCTGTCCAGGGAGACTTTGTTTATATTTTGCATCAGACTTACTGCTGTCTCTTTGAAAAAACAGAGCTCTACTGTCTAGGACAGGTGTGACAAAGAGCTCCGCAGCAGCTGTCTAAGGTTTGAATGTTTGTGCATGCTCTGGCCATGGTACCCATATGTTTCCAAGAATCTTTAAGTGATCACCTTCCAAGCAGTGTAACTGCTTTCCAATGACAGAGAGAGGCAACTCAGACCCAGAATGTGGGCTTCCCAGGTTCTAGGTTTTTCTTCTAAGTACAAGAGCAGCTTTCCTCCAAGATAAACACAGCAGGTACAGCTTTTGTTTTCCTTCTTCTCCCGTATTTGTTGAATAAGTATTTTGGGGCTGTACAACCAATACCCAGTCCACAACATAGCTAAACATAGCTAACTAAGACTGTGTCAGTCAGGAAAGAAGAAAAATAAAAAGTAATATCAAAATTACCACGTCCTTAAAACTCCTCCCAATCCTCACAGCAGTGACATTTTGATAATGATGATGACTCTGCCTTCACAAAGAAAGAGCTCATTATTTTTGAGATACATATTTCTACATAAATTTCTGAAAGGAAATGAACCTTACAAGCAACTATAATTGGAATGCTCTCCTCTGCTGTCTTAATACTCATCAACAAAATATAACAAAGGTAACAGAAAAATCTCTCCCCTGAAAACTAGAAGACTGCAACTGCCATTTGCTTGATACATACCCTCAAGAGAGGTCTGTGAAACATAACAAAAAGCCAAATATTCAGTTACATTTACCAGAGATCAGCAACTGCCACCCTCTAAAGTAAAACCACCCATTTGGCCATCTTTCTAAAACCTACTGATGTAGTTCACCTTCCCCAATGCATACGTGTCCAAAAAAGAAACAAAATTTTAAGATTTTGGCCTGAGAGCATGCTCATGATTGCGACTAGGTATCAAGACCAGCAGTGATAGCTTTTCACACCTCCCTTTCTTTTCATTCAGGCCTTTTCCTTGGTTGATTTTGAGTTCCTTGTCTTGGTCTACAAGTGTTTAAAGAACTGAAGCAATTCATCCAGCAGTATGAAGCCAGTAGGAACCAGTTTGAAGAAGTATGAACCAGACTGAAAGGACTCTGGTTTTCACTGGACTTGCAGTTTTCTCAAAACCTCAGAAATCCATATTCTTCATCTTCCAATAATCAGTATATTGCACACTCAGCAGCTGAGACAGTAGCAGCTGCTTACACAACTGATACACTTCCCTTTAAGAAGTTGTGAGGTCCAGGTATAAACACGATACTTTATGACTGTGTCACAGCATGACCAAGATGTGCACTAATAGTGGCTTTTGAGAAAACGAAAATCAAATGCTTCTCTGGGTATAAGGGGGTGCCAGGGTCAGTATGAACATCCAAACATATAAACAACCTAAGAAAGTAGGGGCTCTGAATAACCCCACTGTTGGATGAAGCAGATACTAGCCAGATTTTGTGGTACCAGGAAACTTCCCCTGTCTAACAAAAGACTCTTTAAATCTTTCTAGACCAAACTGTATCAGAAAATCAAAAAGCAACAAAAACTCAGCACATTCAGGATACGAGTCTGCTCCCCACGCACACACAGATTGCTTGGGCGACATAAATCCACCAACCCAACCGGCTCTGCATACGAGTTTCATCTCGCATGCAACAGAGTGAACATGTACTGTGACTGCTCGGCTTGGATTTCTGGATTACTGTACATCTGAAAATCCTGGACAAATTACAAAAGCTGACAGAAAAATGCAAGAGGGGAGCAAACAACCCATAATGGCAACCTGTCACAAAGTGCAGCAGCTCTGCCAGAGGTACTTTCAGTTTGGCTTTTTTAACAACAGCTGAGCCACCATGAGATTAGGTCACTGCCCATATTCATCCTCGGTATTTTCTTTCCTAGCTAATTGTTTATGCGACTTCGTCAGGCTAGCTCTGTAAACGAGATCTATCTACATTTATGAGACTTTCATCTGAGGTACAGACATTCACTAGCATGCTAGCAGAGGAAGATCTAGGAAAGCTTACTAGATCTACTAAAATTACATACTATTAATAGTATTGTACAATAACATAACTTTTTATATATAGCCCCAAGGCTAAACATACCAAAATGAAGCACAGCTGTTTCAGTGGAACACAGCAGCTCTATTCACTCATCCCAGCACTGATTTCACACCATGGAGCGCCCTGAAGCGTCAGCCTGAGACATTTACCACCTAAACACTGATGGGGTAGGGGCTCCAGCCAAAAGCAGAAGCAGGAGCAAAAGCTAGCCCAGGGAAAGAGTGGGTCAAGACTCCCTTGGAGAGGGAGCGGTTAAGGTATACGTTCATTCCCAAATCCTACCCCTTTATTACTATGTGTTTACATCAACTGCTCCATTACCCTCCACTCCACAGCCACCCTCCTACACACAGCTTTCCCCTGAGAAAGCGCCGCTGAAGAGCACAAGGGCTGCCCTCGTCCCAAGACCCCATACAATACCTCCAGCCCGGGAGAAATACACGTATATATGCAGGGAAAAGGCATGTACGCGTATACACATATACAAACTCAGCACATATATATATATATACACATATATATATACACACAGAGGCAAAAGGCCTGCGCCCCCACACTCGTATGGCGGTAACGCGCGGCCCCTCTCGGAGTGAGGCCGTGCCCGGCAGCCGCCCAGAACCCGGGGAGCCCCGCCGGACTCTGCCCCTCCAGCCCCAGCTGA